>JAWWLV010000082.1:4559275-4663812 GCA_035041135.1 Platyrinchus mystaceus
GTCCTCAGGACGTAGGTTTGTTTCGAGTGACCTTCTCTTAGATGGATGGCCTTAGGGGCTGACGAGCTCCATCTGCCTGGGGAACCCTGAAGCAGGAGGATTCGAACCTGCGGCCTTGGCGCTGAGAGACCAGCATCTTAACCGCTAGGCCACCAGGGGTCCCTATATCTAAATATATCTAAACAAATAGCTGAAAGCTATTCAGGGAGCCTACAGAAGTAGAGGAGTTCTCAAAATGTAACTGAACACAATCATGCATTAATTCAGTTTGCAACAGGACATTTCCCAGTCTCTTTAGAAGGGTAGAATGCAATGCAGACAGGTTAAATGTCAACAGCCACCTCTACTAAATGTACTCTCTCCTCGTACCTACATGAGTGAATGGACAATACTGTCTACTCCACGTCAGCAATACTTTAGGTCCATACCTGTCTTTTTGCTGACATTTTCCTCTGGTGGACTAACTTTTATGAGCATTTCCAAAGGGGTCTGAGCTTCTTCCTCCTCTTCAGGCTGTGTCTGCCCAGGGCTTGCTTCCTTCTCCATTTCCTCTATCTCTTGCATTCGTTTCTCTAACAACTCAGCCTGCCGTTTCTGCTTCTTTTTCAACTTCTTTTTCTTGTTCTTTGACATTTTGTCAGCCTACACAGATGTAAGCAGAGAAATTTGACTTAGCATTTCATATTACAATAAATCTAAAATGTGCCAAGTTTTAATTTATTTTAGAGCTGAGGAAGCAGTCTGTGATGAAAATGTTGGAGATGATAGCTTTTCTCTCAGATAAAGAGCAGCTATTATAGCTTTCGAACCAGTTGTCTATGGCTCTTATCAGTGCATTTTTGCCCTGACCTGAGAAACCTACATTATTCTCCAAGTGAGGGATCTCAGACTCTATAGAATATAAACTGCCTTCACAACAGACTCAATAGATCACCACAAGGACTCGTTCTGGTGAAATATGAGCTAATACTATTTACATCTCCAAGACAGTTTTGAACCTGATGTCTATGCCAAACACAAATCACACTTTTTCTTCTGATACGAGGTTGCTTTCCCTTAACACTGACTGGATTATGAAACAATGCAGTAGATGCTATCAGAAGATGGATACTTACAGATGAAAACTATTACACTTACTGGTTTTGGCTGTGGTGCAGTGCTCACTGAAAAGAAAGAGCAATAAATTAGTTATGTCTGTATTCAAAAACTGTAACTCCATTCTGATCTTAAGGTAAGCTTTTTTCTATGTGGTTTGGTAACAACATTTTAATGATATCAGCAAATGTTATTTTAAAGGCTCATTTCTCTACAAAAATGCAACAATAAAAAAATGAGAAAAGCATCAAATGTGTAAATGCATAATTAAAATTCCAGAATGAAGACTTGCTTGACTGATATAAAAAACAAACTTCCTGTCACGTAGCTTCATTTACTGCATGTATTATGCATCTTACCTAAATGAAAATGCAAACAAAGCATTAAGATACCAAACTTGAAGCTTCCTTAAACTAAGCTATGCTATGATGGGCTCAGCTCAATGTTGCTCTTGTAAGATTATGACTGACAGAGCCTTCCAATACACACCGCAGTAGTTCTTGAAAAGTACACACTGGTACAGCTTCATGCAATGAAAGATAATAAACTTTTGAAGAAAATGTGAGACGTTATGTTGCCACATTTTCATCCCAGTTCTATACTGAGCACGTCAGCATTGTGCTATGTAAGACTGACTATCCTACTACTTTACTAGTGCCAGATTAGCTGTATTAAAAGCAGATGCCAGTGTGCATTTATCATCTCTCTATTTTTCTTACACAAACTGCCTTCCCAGTCATCTCTGAGTTACAACTTATGACTAACTTCACAGTTTACAGTTGAGTTTTCAGAGGTTGCTTGCATAATTGTTCCACTGTACTCAGGAAGTTTTCCTTAGTGAGACTAGTGATGATCTGGGAGTATGTGGGAGAGATAGCACCAATTTTCAGGGGAGGGGAAGGTGGGGAAAAGAAAAAATTCACCTGCAGAACCCGATGGTGGGGGAGCCCCAGATCTCTGCCACTCAGTTGCTTCTGCAGCCAGCCTGCGAATATACTGGTCATTAACACAGAGAAGAATGTTCTCAGGTTTAATATCTGTATGAATGATTCGACATTTTGTATGCAAGTAATCCAAACCCTGAAGAACCTGCAGATAAGAAAGAAGAAAATCAACCATTAGACAAAGCAAATAATGAGCAAATTGAGAGTGATGTAAAAATGCAAAATTGCCTAGGATGCCCAATGAACCTGAAGGGCTTCTGTGTTTGAGAATGCTCCAGATTAGAGCTAATGTGATCAGTGGTTATTACGCAGTGTCACAAAATAGAGATTTGCATACAGATTTTAGCTATGATTTGAAAATGCTCTATTTACCCTCATAACTTATTGAAGTTGAAAATGTAATCTTAATACTCTACAATAAAATCACACTTTCCTCCTCCCCTTCACCTTACATGTAGAAAGATGTTTCTTCTTAGGCAACTATTCAGTGGGGAGAACCGGTTTCTCTTGCTCTTCCTATCATTAAGCACTGTGCTTACAGTGACACCTTAAAAAAATACTTCACTTATGAGGAATGGCTGGGCTAAAAAGAGGTAAAAAGCACAGCTGGCCTCCCGTCATGGTTTAAGTGTCAGAAAATAACTATCTGCAGCAGGAGTTTGCAGTAGAGAAAGGAAATATCAACCCAAGAATATTTTGCTGCACAAGAGAGATACCACTGATTTTTAACTTTTGTTTTCTTGTATCTGAGAAAGATTAGCAAAAAAGTTTTAACTGGGTCAAAGGGAACAGTGCAGTCAGAACTGGAACTTACCTGTTTGATGATTTTTTTGACACAAGGGAGTGGAAGCCCCTGATAATTTGACTTTATGATCCACTTCAGAAGATGATGTCCTAGAACTTCAAACACCATACAGATATCTGGAACTCAATCAAGGGAAAAAATGGACATCCTGACCCATGGAGCCCTGAATTCCCAGGACTGAGGATCAAAAGAAATCCACACCAGTTATATTTTCTTATATATTAAAGAACCCTCATCCTTCTGACATAGCTTAGAAAAATTGCCTTCATGAACAGCAGCATCCTATCCTACACAACAGTACCATTATCTAAAACATACAATACAGAGGGATGGAGTTGGTTAGCACAATGGTCCTACTGCAGCAGTAGCAATCTCCTGCTTTGAGTGCAAGCCAGTTACACAAGCAAGCATGCATTAGTATTTACTCCTAGTAGTGAGAGGGCTTCAAGCCAACAATGTATGGTTTGGAACAGCCTAGGCTTTCGCCCCAGGCAAAACTCGATGCTAGATCTCTCTAGCAGCATTATCTGAAAAGATAATAAATAATCTTCAGAATAATTAGGTTACTTTCTTTACCCTCCCTTACCTCGTTACCAGCAAAACAAACTTTTAATAAAGCCTGGATTTCAACAATATTTACATTATCTGCTTTTTGGCTATAAGATCTCAACAGCTAGAGTCACTCCAGTGACATATTCAGTACAGTGCCCTTGCTTTAGAATCCAAACTCCTAAGACTTTATTAGGCTGCTTTTTATATAAACTGGCAGAAAGTACACATTTCACAAGAGTGGAAGAAACACCAGATCAGGTCAACATTTACTCAGAAAAGGGTTAATAGAGGAAATACATTATGGGCCTACTGTTTTCTGAAGTGTTAGAATATTTATAACCTATATAATATTTATAACCAGCTCCATTATCTCAAGCGCCTAGTAATTCACACTGAAACAAAACTTAAGCTATTGCAAAGTGAAAACATGCCCAGAAGTCCAATTTTCAAATGTGAAGGATCCATTAGGACTTGCTACAAATAACTGCCTATTAAAAGGCTCTTCACAGAACTACAGGGGATATTCAAAGCAATACACTTTAAACATGCTAACAATGTTGATAAAGTACAAAGTAAGATGCATCCATAACTAGGAAACAAGCTTATTATCAAGTTATAGATGGCATGTGTTTGCTATTTTCAGCTATTGATCTTACTGTTTTGTACTGCTTTACTTAAATAACAGGTTATTTAAGTAGGCTTAAACAGGTTATTTAGGTAGGCTTGAACAGGCTGCTTGCAAAATGGAGGGGATAAGTTCTCCTACCCCAAAGGTACCTCTAATACAGCCATTCAGTCCAGATTCACTAATTGGCATCAGCACGTTAAAATCAGGACCAAACAGTGCGGCTTCCATGACTGACACACATTACATCAGGCTGAATGATCACTCTGAACCTGAGCTTAGCAGGCAGTTTTGAAGCAAACTGTTCTACAGCAGGTTTCCTCGGGCAGGGAAAGGGATGCCTGGGCATTGCTCCCCAGCCCAAACAGGACAGCTGCCCAGCCAACTCCCATTTTATGCAGTTCTTTGCTTTTATCCACAAAAGGATACGAGAACCATTAACTCCTGAAATCTTGAAGTCATCTAATAACTGAACAACTTTCTCTTTACTTGGATCATTTGGATCACTGTTGCGGACCTGCAGAGAAAGAGGTTAATGTGAAGTCAGATCTACTGCACTACTGTTAGGTTTCTACACAAATTTTTTGCAGCTAGATGATCCAGAAATATCAAGCACATGACAAATTTAAGCTCCCCAAAATGGAAAAAAAAAAATGAATACAACTCAGGCACTCACCGATTTTAGCAACTTGATTTCATCTAGTGCTGTTTCTGTGTAGTGCTCTGCACTCTTCACCACCTTCATTGCCACAAATCTCCTCCCTCTATGCACACACGGCAAGTAAATTTGAAACAGTTAATGCTCATACAAAGAACTTGTTCTCCAGGATTATCCCAACTCTTTTGCATGCAGGAGAGCTTATTTTATGCATAACAGAAAAATAAGGTTTAAACACTCAAAGAGACTGTCTTTGAGTCTTTTTTTGTAAAACATTCATGTTAATAATTTCTCATAAAATGTCATAATAGGTCAGAAACTGCTGAACACAAGAGTACTATTCCCACATACGTGGTTTGTCCTGTTAACTCCCTCCCACACATTTGCATGCACAATATCAAAAGAAACTTCTGTTTAGGATGCAGACAGCTATGTTTTGTGCTTTTATTTAAAAGTAAAACGAAGTTTTCTGATCACATTTGTAAATTCCCACCAGAAACACTAGCTAGAACAGAAAGACTTACTGGATATCCCAAGCCAGCCACACAGTGGAGAAGTGGCCCCATCCAAGCTTCCGAATCACGTGGTATCGTCCATTAAAGAGATCTCCTATTTTCACAAGGTGATAACCACCTAGAAAAATAGAAGGAAGAACTAAAGAACAGGTGTGTGGAACAAGCATCAAAACTTAAGGCAGACTTATTTGATGTGTTTAAATTTTTAATCATATAAACAAATGCAAGTGTTTCTCTAATTGGATCTTGCTAGTACACAATATGTTGGAGGAGGAACTGTGAACAGCCCTCTAGTTGACTCAAAAGTTTTAATATAATTGAACTAGAATGACTGACATGTCCATCTTTTCAATCAGGTCATGACTACAGCATCACAAAAAAATATTTGCTCAGTGCAAGCATCTGAAGTCTGCTAGGCTGATCATCTCTGGAAAATACAGGTTGTAATGGTCAGTAACAGAATCTTTCAGCTAAGTATCAGTATTGCTTTTGCATGCTCTGACCTCATAACATGAAAGAGTACTGCACCCGAGATCCCAGAGTTTTCCTTGCAATTGCTTTCCTGACTGACTTTGCCACTTGACATCACCATTGAAAACAAGGAAGTCTCCTCCCAGTACCCCTCATATCTCTCAAGCTACTGACTTAGCAGGAGGATTCCATAACAGAAGCAAAAACATGAAAAGCCAGACATACAAGGGAACTAGCAGAAAATAAGAAAGGAAATTGTGATTTGGCACTTCCATTTTCTCTGTATTTAGTTTCTGCTCAGAGAAACAGTGGAGGACTATTTGCAGATACAAAGTTTTCTGAAGAATGGATACCAAGATGATGATTTGATCTTAAAAAGAAAACTGAAGAATCTGAAAAGGATTTGAAGGATTTGAAAGTGTCCTTTTTACAATGAAAATAAAAAAAGGAATTAAATGCCCACTTGCTTTTACCAATAATGGAAGCCCTCTGGCACAGAGGAAAAGTTAACAGCTTTAAACTCATGCATTAAAAACAGCTCTCAACTCAAATCTTGACTGATAACAGAAGGAAACTTGGAGAAGAGCTTCTCCATTTCATGTTGGCTTGAAAAAATATTATCATCATGCAGCTTCAAAACACCCTTAAGGTATGATGGAGTCTATTTTCATTCTCTATAGTAAATGAGAAATGAAGGGAATTAAATTGCAAATCCTGCATCTTAAACAGGCAAATTCTCACCTTTACAGTAATCATTTGGATCCTCTTGCTCATCATCATCTGATCCCAGGATTTCTTCCTCTTGCTCTGGAACATCACTCTCTGAATGAGCAGCAGGGCCCCGGTGCTGAGTGTCAGGTCTGAAAGAGAATACACTCTGTGTCTTACACACGTTCTCTTCAAGCCTGTAGCTCTCATGTCCCACAAGGGATTGCTGATAATTGAGGAGATGCAATATTCAGCCTTCAGAAAAACTATTCACATTTAAATGCTTTTACTCCTAAGCTAGTATAGAAGTAGAGAGAAATAATTTTTCTAGATTCACTTTCATAGTAGAACAAAGAAAAGACCAGATCACATAGCGAGTTAAAAGCTTAATGATCTACCACAGTGTTAGCCTCTTTGAACCCCTTCCCAGTCTTTCATTCAATGAGGACTTTTCTAAACCAAATTTATATTTTATTTGTTATCTCATGTAAAACCTGAACATTTAAAGTAATATTCATCAACATTTAAAGATTAACATCAATCAACTCTTACTCCTTTGGAAAAAAAGTAAACCAGTGGTTTAGAACTTGTGCCCTTCGTCCCTTTCACATTCAAGGTCAAATGAACATTTAACAATTCTTCTTCTAACACTTCAGAACTCTAAAGCCCCTAATTGACCTTTACTTCTCCTGTTCTCATATGGTAAGCTGCATTTCTAGTTCTTCTCTTCACCAAAGGTCCAAAGTTTATTACAGTTGTCTGAACTACAGAGAGGAGAGTACACAGCAGATGGTCAGCAAACTGCTGAGAGTTTGTTATTGCAGAGGGACTGAAATCAGGCACTGAGGCAGTAGAATTTTTCACTCCCACTTTCATAAATAAAAATGGTAATGTTAGGTGTTTAACTTTTCACCTAATGTGCTACTCTGAGTTCTTGCTTGTGAAGACCGTGTCTGCAAATGCCACCTCAATGCTCTCACACATTCATGCTATGTTCGAGTTCCCCAAGGTAAAACATACTCTGCCTCCCATGTCTCAACTCCTTTATGGCATCATTAATGGCAAGATTTAAGGGCAAAATGCTGCAGGATATCAACATTAAGCTTTCTTTCCTTAGAAGTATGAGATATTTTAAAAGGCCGGAGTTGTCCAAAGAGGTAGGCAGCAAACTTCATTACAGCAATGACATACAAGTACAAAATATCCTTTAAAATTAGTTTCCAATTCAGTGTGAATTAGAGGAAGTTTCTTGTATTGAAACTGTTGTTCCATGGAAGTAGCAGATAACACTGATGCCTTCCAGCACCCTCTTTCAAATTCAACTTATTTTGCTCAAAGGAGGAAAGCTCCCAGTTATGCCAGGGGATATGCCAATGTGTGCAGGCTCTCAGATACAGTTTTCACACCTTAGACCTGAGCTGAAGTCCTGCACATCATATCACAGCTGTTTTAACTGATCTTAATCCATGGGACAAATTTAATATTTCCATTTTGAGTAGTTATATAGCAGAATGAATGTTCAGCACATTTACCTACTACACATGCACTCTGCTGAGACTTCACACATTAAATACATCACTAGACATTAAAACTACAGCCATTTTAAATATCTATGGATCATAAAAATAAAGAAAACATGCATTCCAATCTGATGGTGACTAAATTTGGTAGACATTTACAATCTATAACTGAACTTCATTAAAGCAAAGAAGAGCTACAAAGGTCAGTCCAGGCACACCCCATCACCGGACATAACTTTCAATCTGTTATCTGTTAGTAAGTCCTGCTGATTTTTTAATTCAGAAACAGATAAGAAATACAGCTTAGTGGTTTCAAACCATAAAACAAAACTGCCAGCCTAACGAGACTTTTATTAACCTGTAGCTAAATCCAGCTCTGAGATATTTAGTATTTAAACTTTTTCCCCCATGAGTCACAAAACTCTAAGTCAGGGGTAGGAAGAAGGAAACCGATGGTAGGGAGTGTGGAAAGTCTTGGAGGTCAAAAAGCTATTTTAAAATTTCTGCATTCCTTTGGGGACAACTGAGCTACAAACAAAGTCACATATTATCCCCAAATTAAGAGCAGGCAGCAAAGGCAAGAAAGGACCATAAACAGAATGGTTAAAGGGGAAAGTAGATGCTCATAGACAACAAATCCTATAGACAGGGTAAAGAGAACAAGAACACAGAATTGGACAGAAAGAATTTAAGCCCAGGAGCCACATACATAGCTTAAGCAGTAGAGTAATTCTCTCCAATGCTGTTTCAAGATTTTCCCTTTAACTGCACAAAATGTAGGGGATTGGAAAGGACTCAAAAGAAAATTCACCTTAAGAACCACTGACAGAAACATCATGCCATTTTGCAGTCCCAATTCTTTTCAATAATAGTAATTTCGTACATCCAGGGAGAAGTTACTGGAAGCATTAAAGCCCATTCATTCTCTTGGAAGCTTTCTGTGTCCCTCCTAAAGGGCTGACGGATCATGCTGCTGACAGTTTCACACATGACACACCCGGTAGTCTGCATCTGAGTGTCATGGGGATCCAAAAGCGTTTCACTTTTACATTATAATCTATTATACCAACTAATGTGAGAGCTGTATTCAGGTCACATACATTTCTACAGTGCTATTTCATTTATGAAATCACCTCTAAAACACATCTCTTTCCTTTGCCTTCCTGTGAAAATTCGTTTGATGTTATTACATCCCACCATATTCTTCCCCCAAAACGACTATGTCAGCTGAAGGTAAGATTAAGAGAGAATCAAGCAGTGCAGAATATGTATTACTACCTAAGAAAAACTGATACACAAAAGCACAGACCTCATCTGTCTGCTTTGCTCACAAAGACACTACTCTAAAAACCACAAAAGACTGTTAAAGACAGCAGAAAAAGCCACACCATACCCAGTATTTAAAGATGACAGCTGAAACAGCTGTTGGCAGTATTGCAAAATGCAGATAAAGTATCTAAAAACTCTATACATTACAAATCAAGTGTTCTAGGGTACTTATTTTTATAGCCACCTCTGGTCTACCCGAAAACACCCTGATCACCTTTTCCTTTTGCTCTCTTAATGTGTTAATTAAACATCAAAATAAACTGGATATGCAGGGTCCCTCTGCAGCTATATAGCAATATTGTACTTAAGAAAAACAATGGGGACAGCAATGCTAAGGCAAAATGCTAAATCTTCTATGGAATCCACATCTAGAGACCCTCCCGAAAGTCCTTATTCTCTCAGCAATGCCTGAAGAACTGTAAATTCACGAGATAAAATTAAGGAGGGTAACCTACCTGCATGAAGCACGGCCTCCCATTGATAAAGAAATTCCTGAGGTCAGCCCAATAGTTTTCAAAAAAGCCATAAAAAATCAGACACCACACTGTCTGGGGAGCAGGGGGACATCAGCAGCAGGCAGAGGGGCTGGTTCTTCTCGAACACAGCAAAGCTTCGTGTAAGAGTGAGAGAGAAAAGGGATTTGCCTCCAGCACCCAGCTGCAGCTGCCCAGCACTGCATTGCAGGTGAAGGGCCGTGCAGCAAGGCTGGGGCTTGCTCTCAGCTGATCTTCCTGCAAATTCAGTCATGTTAGGGAGTAAGCATAAATAGATTCATCCCCTTCTCTTGATGTCTGTCTCATTCTTCCCTCTAATGAAATTAGATTTTCAGTCAGATACTTTGTTTCACTTCCTGATCCAGCCGGTTTTATTTGCCTATTCAATAGCCCACTGCATTCAAAGCTCAAATGAAGACAAGGATCATGGTAACTGTCGACAGACCAACCCTTTTGATAGAAATGCCAGCACAATCATGCAAGAGAGAAAGGGCGTTCAAAGTAAAAATGAATTTTCTAAAGTAATCGCAAACTTCCCCATCCAGAGTTACAAGAAACACTTATCCTTTATGCTTAAAAGTAACAAAACAAACAGAAGGATTCAAATTTTCTTTAAAAAGTTAAACTGAGTATTTTTCACAGCAGCGGGCACTTAACATCATTCTCCAACAATGCAGGAGAATTACCAGCCATTTCCTGTGCCTGTTTATCCTGCTGGTTTATGTAAGTGATAGGGGAAACAAGTCAGCAACGTGACAGCAGGACTGCATTAGTGAAAGACACTCTGAAGTTGGTCCTGCAGTTTAAGACCAAGAGGTTTAAAGAAGAAATGTGTTCATTTGGTTGTATATCTGAAGTAAGTTCACCTCAAAAGCTTACTGAAATCTGAACATCCTTTTATCAGTTTAGTGTTGCCAAACCTCTTCATATTAGAAGAGGTACTAAAAACACGAAAAATTTTTCACTGTAGACAATATTTTGCTCCACATTCATTGAAGATATCAGCCAATAACTCTGTTCACCTCTGCAATGCACAGCAGGGATGGTAAAAGTTATTTGCAGGAACTAAGACATCAGTCACCCACTTGTTCCTTACAAAAGGTATCAAAATATTTTGGAAAAACACTTTTGAATTCTCTTGCCAGTTTTCACTTAAATCACCTATCTGGTCCACACACTAAAAATAAGGTAAAAAATTATTAAGAAACATCAATTGCACAACATGGGTTCTTCCAGATTTGCACTGAGGTAGATCCAACAGCATCGAAAGGATAAGGTGGGAGACCCTAGTCATGTCTGTTAGTACAGACAGTACAATTAGAAAGCTGTGTTCCTCATGCCATGGAGTGGCACCAGCATGAGTTCTGCTGTCCTCTAGAAATTACTAGACACACAGCCAAGCCTCCACATGCAACTTCACCATCAAAACTCTGAACTTTTTCTCTTCTCTCCAGTACCTTACATAACAAAACACTTGAAATTACATGTTTGGTTCTCCTATTTATGAGCATTAAGAGTGACTTCTTCAAAACTTCTGCTGGCAGATCTCACATTCAATAAATACGGTAACTGATTACACACAAACTCTCAGGACAAATTCAGGCCCCAAATGATAAAAGTATTTTTCTGCTTGTATGCAGTTGATTTTTCTGCTCAAGAAATTTCAACTATTTTGAGGAGATTTGGGAGAATTATAAATCATAGATTATAGGGGACTTATGAGTCTATAATCCACATTATTTTGTGATTATTGCAACTCATTCACTCTTGCATCCCTATTTTTCTGAATAAAGAACTGGTATGTTCTGCCAGTAGGGGAGATCCACAATACTTGCTCCTGTAGAGCACTCATCCCAGAGCTACAGGAATACCATTTTCAAGACCTTAAAAGAAGACGGGAGATGGTTGAACATTTAGCTTTTAAAGAACAGCACTCAGAGGCACCAAGACATACTTTTGATTAGTGGATCTGTGGGATCTCAGTTTGAAGATAAGTAATGGCTTCCACATGAGAACAGCATTAATACACAAATAACAGACAATCAAGTTTCTTGCTCCCCATACCCACTCCCCCACACTAGCACTTAACAAGCTGTTTGTAGAACTGTCGGCTATTCCAGCTATCACAAACCACGGGACTTCCATGGAAACCAGCAGATCTTCAGCTGTGTCCTGTCATAGTCTGATAATCACTTCTGCATTTGAATGAAAAAAATTGGAGGACAATGCATTCTTACTCTACCTTAAACTTATGTTCAAAATACTTATGAAAGACATATCCCTGGTCTTAATTATGAAAGACAAGTGAGGAAAACATAATCCAAGATCCTGATCCCAGGCAAAGCTTCGAACAAGTTGAGAAAGAAACCAAGGTGATTGTCTGAACTCCAAGGCTCCTCAAACACAGAAGTGAAGTGATACAAGCAAGACATACAATAACAAACTGGAAAGTATCAGATCTTACTAAGAATTTCTGCTCCCAGACTGCAGAGGTGGAGAAACTACCAACTTTGTCTCTCTTCATAGCAATTCAAGAGAGGAAGAAGAAAGAAGTGAGGTTTCACTCCATGTAAAGGGTCTTGCCAGAAAATTTCAGGTAACTGTAAACCAGTTTCTTGAAAATCATGAATATTGCAGGCACTTGGGAAGACAGGGTGAAAGCAAGACTACTATAACTCAGCTCTGCCATTGCCTGCCTGCCGGAGTAGAGGGAGACAGAGGATCTATTGAAAGTTGTGTGAAAAAATATCTCCTACTCAGTAAAGCCTGTAAGAAACAATTAAATAAATTCACCAGTGCATGCAGAATTAGAAGAAAGCAATTCAGATCATGCACATTTTTCAGAACAAGCCACATAGTGTATGGCTGCCACTACCTTTGTAGATATTCATGCGTACAGTAATAAAATGTTCTTCTCTGAAGCACAATCAGTTCAATATCCCTTACACAGAACTGGTGGGTTTGTACATGAGTAGGGCAACTTTTCCTGAAACATAGAAGATACTGAATTTGATGAAATGGTATTATCATTTGGGCCTGCAAATTAAATACCCATCACCTACACATTATACAGACCCGTAGCCCAGTTCTAGGTAATACACTTATTTTCTTCCTTTCAGAGAAATAAGCTATAATACAGAACTTTTTATTCAGTTTCTTGCCCCTTTCTTTAACTGCTTTGAATCTGGATAGGTGTTTCAGACTACTTTTTAAACTCTGGCTCTTAATCTCAGCAGTAACCTAAGGAGTAATTTTGTCCTAGGACAAAGAAAACAGTTTGCACTTCTAAGGCCTTGCAATATAAAACAGACAGAAAAATCCCACAGTGTTTTACTAGCAACTATGATTTAACAGTCATAAGTGCCCGATTCTATTACGAATTACCAGAGACATCAGTACAGTACAACTATATTTGTATTTCAGTTCAAACAGAAGCTTGTATTTTCAAACAGAAGCAGTTTTGAAGTAAATAGTAGATCTTCCTTGTGTATTAGGCTTTCATTCACAGAGCTGCATAGCACAACAGTCTTACAGACCATGAAATGAGGAAGGAATTCTCAGAAGGACTTTCTTCACAAAAAGAGTTGTTAAACATTGGTTGTTAAACAGTGGACTCCAATGCCCAGGGAGGTGGTGGAGTCCCCATCCCTGAAGGTGTTCAAGAAACAACCAGATATGGCACTCAGTGCTCTAGTCTACTTGACAAGGTGGGGATCGGTCAAAAATTGAACTCGATTTTGGAGGTCTGTTCCAACCTTTCTATGACTCTATGTATCTCTTTCAAATGAAAGCAGGTAGATGCCATGCTTCAGCATCACTTCTGCCATGACTTCTGAACAAGAGCTAACTCAAAGCAACATTCCCCTCCAAACAGCACCTGGGGTCTTCAAAGATCAAGCTGATGATCTCCTGTTAGTCCACCCTGCTTCCTAAACAGACACTACCTCGCTGCACCAAGGCATTACAACATTAGCAGCACACACGTGGGCTTGGTGTGTACTGCTGGAGACCTGCACAGCACGAAGCAGCCACTTCGTGGCGGGTGAAAGACTGAACTGTTTGTTGGCACACCCATCACACATCACATCTTCCTCCTAGCGCCTTCAAGGACATCCCCATCCAAGACAGCTCATGAAACACCAGAAGACAGAGACCTTAGGACCAGGGCAAATACTACATCTAACACATCTGTCTCCCAGTGTTCAACTCCAAAGACATAGTAACTACTTTGCAGAACTGAAAAAGACTTCTGCGTTTTTGGCAAAAATAAGTACCTGAATGCACCTCACCAGATACTGCTATCTAAAGAGCTTATAGTTAAAGTTACTAAGCCTTTGGTATGAATAAAAGCTTGTAAGCCTACCGGCTCCTTTTTTTGAGTGCCTTTGGGAATCAACTGACTGTCAGCACCCAAGATGTTCACACCTCAAGAAATTACAAAATTATTACACCACATTCTTCCCCAGATAACTTTCAAAGAGCCACCTTTGGGCAGCAACACAAACTGCAATAACCTATGTACCAAGCTCCCTGTGTTTTGTTAGCAACTAAAGCTTTGACATCCATATTTCCTGACATATTCTTAACATTAAGAAAAAGGCCTCTCATTTCTAAAAATAATTTAGACTAAAAGAATTTTAATTCTAATTCCTTGTTCTTCTGATGGAAAATGGTGACATTAAGAAACTGAAATCAATGCTTCAGTCAAGGCTAGAAAACAACCCAGTGACAGTCAATATTAGAACTCAGGATCTCCTTGTATCTAAGCTTGCATTTTGTCACTCCAAGACTTTCAGCTGTCACCCTCCCTGTCTTTCTCCTCATTTTTCACAGATCTGGGACCTGAGCAAAAGCATACAGCCACGATATTCTTCCAACTCTAGAGTGGCAGAGATAGAACTAACAAGCAGGCTTGGCAAGTAGAAACTTCCTAAGCAAACATTTGAGACAGCTGGTTTAATGAGTCTTCCGTATCACCAAAGGTTTGGCAGGTATCTCACCTTCATAATTCCAAGAAACTCTATTTGCTATCTTTCTACAGAAGTGTGTCGTGATAAATTCATTCTCTCCTTCACTGATATCAAATACAACTTTTAAGACAGGAGAGATGTAAAAGAAATTGGAACATCCTGAATTTGCAGAAAATTAAGAATGTGGTTCCCATAAAAAAAGCTTATACACAGAACTATAATTAGTATTTACAAGGTGTTTCTATAAATAACTAGTTTAGGCTTGTCCTGTCTGAACCTAACAAGCAACGCTGTAACTACTGAATGATGAAAAAAAGAAGTAACTTTCCAGTTTTGTATGAAACACAACTCATCTTGATTACTTTAACCTTTCCAAGTGGAATTTTTGTTCTCTTTTTAACCAAATTCAGTTGATAGCTAAACTTAAAGTAGGTGCAGTTCTTTTCTAAAACGAAAGATATTCTGAACTGTTTTAAATCCCTTCGGAACATTTTCTGCATTTTTATACTCATAATAATTCATAATACTTACTAAACAACCTTTTAAAATCAGTTGTTTCATGTTTTTACTGCACACATCTAGAATACAATATATTACAGAAAAAGTTACATGCGCAATCTAAACTACCATAGAACATCAGATGTTAAAGACACATTCCATGCAGTTTCAAGTTTAGATTTTGTGGAAAGTCTTGCAACAACCCAGCTAAGCTTATTTTAGAAGATTTAACTCAAGCAGCTTTGTATTAAATAGCATAAATACTGTGGAACTGTATCTAAAGTTAGAAGCTGACACTGGGTTCTTTTAGTTGTACAACATAAAGCATAAAGTACATGCAAGTTTCTTTAATTTCTGAGGCACGATCTAATGGTACCAGAATACAGAGTTGAAGCATGTAGTTTAAGAATATAAACACAGCATTTTACAAATAGTACGGCTCTGCACTCAAATCAAGGTTAGTGGCAAAATCAAGAGCTAGCCAGCAGTACAGTTAACCTCTCCTGGATATGTAGTTAAAAGGATTAAAAACCAACCAACCAACCAAACAAAAAACCACCAGCCCTCCCTCCCCCCCCCACCACCAACATGCCAGCACTGAAAGTTACCATTCAGCAACCTCAGAATTTACACAGAAATCAGTCTTTCCAGCTGCACTGTGGACTCTATTGGCAGAGTCAGTATTGTTTGTCTGCAGCTAGAGAAGAAAAAAAAAAAGTAACATGTATAGAATTAACCAGTGGATTATTCATACAGAAATTAGAGAAAGAGGAGAGAGTTTCAGCAATTGTCCTAATGCTACCTTTAAGAAATACCAGGAACACATAAAGAATAGCATGGAACCATAACACACATCTCCCAAATACTTTAGTTAGTGTTCCTCACTCCTCAAAAGCCCCATCTCAAAACAACTCAATCTCGGCTGGAGACAATAAGAAGAGAAAATCCACATGATTTTTCTGAGGAAGTGACTAAGAAAGCATCACTGTAGGCCTAAAGGAAAAAACCTCCAACTCCCACCCTCAAAGCCTTACTTACTAAATACTTCTGGTTCCCAGGCACCAGCAAGTAAAAATCCTCCTGAGACACCAGAATTTTTACAGGAATAAGGAGCATTTTATGGAGCGCACAGAACCAGCTCTACAATTTACATCACCTTTCACTAGAAAGGAATCCACGAGCAGCACTGAACACAGTACTTAATGCAGTCTGGTGGAAGCCATTGTTTAGTATTTACTCGAGTTCTTTTAATTTTTATATCTGCATCCAAAAGCTCACCACACATAAAGACTTGTGACATTCCTGTGGTAGGAGAGAAGCCACAAGAGAGCATCAAAGTTAGAGAAAGAAGTAAACAACACATCATGGCATTCTTTCGGCGAGATTAAAAAAAAATTAAAAGAAAATCTCAGAGGACAAGAGGAGGAAGAAGAGTCAAGAGAAGCTGGTTCCCAAGCCAGCAGTTACTGAAGTGCTGGAGGGGCTGCAGAGAGGGGACGCTGATAACTCTCCCCAGGGTACAGCCTGCGACTGAGGAAAGGAACCTGCAAGGACAGAGCCCGACACGAAGCTCCATCCATAAGCACGACTACAGCTCCATCTCTGGGTTTCGGGGAGAAGCAGGGAACACAGAACCTGCCGCTCCCCCGTCCGGCCAAAGGAACCGCGACAGGGGACGGCGAGGGGCCCGCAGGCGGAGAGCTGGGCGGCAAAACCGCCGCTCCGGGCCACGAGCACGAGAAACGTGCCCTCAACTGAGCTCCCGTTAACACCCGCCCAGCTCGAGGGCTCGCACGCTTCGGCCGCCGGGCTCGGCAGCCCCTTCATCGAGGGGAGAGCCGAAGAAAACAAAGAGGCGGCGGTGCCGGCGGCAGAAACCACCTGAAGAGTCGGGGCCGCACTTACTTCCTCTGGGCCTTGTCTTTCTTGGCTTTGGTCCGCTTCTTTCGGGCCTGCAGAGCCAGCACTGAGGGAGAGAGGGAGAGAAGAAGAGAGAGGAGTGAGGGGTGGCGGGCCCTGGGGGGGCCTGCGGGGCCCGATGGAGGCCGCGCCGCACTCACCTTTCCGCTCCATGGCCGCCACCGCCGGCGCCCCCCGGCGCCTGCGCTGCGCCCGCCCCTGCGTCGCGGCGGGCCCGCCGGGCTGGGCACGCGCGGCTCGGCGGCCTCGAGCCGGGGCAACCGGCACCTCCCTCCTCGGGCCCGCCCCTGCCCGCCCTCCGCGGCTGCGGCGGGTGAGGCGGCGGCGCCCGGCGCGGCCCTGAGCGCAACGGATACGAGTGACGCTACGAGCTCCGTTTGTCGCCCGCCGCTGAGGGCCGCTCGGGACGCCCGCCAGCCTCCCGCGCCCGCCACCCGTCCCTCCTCAGCGCGCAAAGCTTTGCGCTGAACCGATGTGTAAAGTCGTGTACCCCGACAGGAGTGTAATGCCTGTTAAGAGATTCTTAATATTAAATCATTTATTCAATAACGACCATGAAAAAACTTTTTCAGGTGCTGGGCCGTTCAGACATTTTGCTGCATGCACTGAACAAATACCTGTGTTTAAGGTGGTTATATATTCACCTTAGAACTTTTGTATGTTCTACTATCTGCAGTTTTTCTTAACACCATTTTACTCCTAAAAACTACTTGCAGCTCTGTTACAAGCATGTTACATATTCTGTCAGGTGTCTGTCGGAGCTTCCTGTTAGGAAGCCATAGAGGGAGTCAAGGCCATCATCTGGGACCAGAGCATGAGTCATGTCTGGTCTGGTTTTAACTTCTAGGACATTTTAAGCATGCCCAAGAGGTGGGCCCTTTGGTATCAGATTATGAATATTTTCAGGGAAAGGCAGGTATGCATGTGTGCAATTTTGGAAGACAAAAATCCTTTTTAGAATTTTTAATTGTTGCTCTGTTATTATAAGCATCAGATGTTTAGGACATCTGTTCTGCAAAGAGTTCTATGTGAGAAACTAACACAAGATTTTGGGATAACACAACAGAGGGGCAAATTTCAGCCTTTGCACAATTACGGTGTTCAGGGTAAGGTTGAGCTGAAAGTCCTCAAATGTGATGGAGTCCCCCCTGCTAGCATTGAACAGCAACGTCCTACCTCAAAGAGGACACCACATTAACAGACCACAGAAGCTATTATAATCCCAATTCAGAGGTAGCCTCTCTGTCATCGCATATCTGTACAAAGTGACTCATGCTGTTGGCTCTAGCAAGGTCTATGCTCACACCTGCCAGACTGCTCTGTTCCCTAGTCCCATTGGATGGATTTGGAAAGCCCCAGTGAAGCACGCATGCAGACTGGCATCGTATTCCCTTGAACAGTAGCTGCCATGAGAGTCTGAACAAGGAGCCTTCCACAGCAGTCTGCTACAGAAACAAGATACTACTGAGCATCTTCCTTCTTGCCATGTTTCTTCCATGCTTTTCTAATTTGGGAATGGAAAACACAGTCAGGGCAGCACCGTCAAAGGGTTGCTGAGCCAGGCCTAAGCTAAGATACACTCATCTTTCCACAACCAGCCTGGCACTATTTTTTGGAGCAGAACAAATGTCCCCAGACTATAACCATACATAAGTGGTTTATCTGGTCCTTCCTCCTTGCCTCCTCTGCAGTGTGCCCCAATAGCTGCTTCTGCTATGTTCTGTATGGCGTCCGAGCTTCCTCAGCTGCTTTATATCTTCTGTAGCTATTTATGCACAGGAGTAGCATGTGACTAAAACCACAACAGAGCTGAGGGTGGTTATATGCACGCTCCGCTACCATCAATGAAAATGTGCATGTCTGGGGATGTGTATCCTCTAATTCAGTGCAGTGGGAGAGCAGCCTGGATTTCTGCAACATGCCCTGCTAGGAAAACATCATGGCATCTGACTAGCGGGAAAGAATATGAAAATGTTGTTGCATGCACAAAACAACAGCAGCTGTTGCAACTATGTCAGGTGAGAATGTCAGGCTGCCAACAAACACAAGATTACAAACAAGCCTTTAAACTCTGACTTCTGTGGTTTCTTAGAGGTATAGGTGGAATACTTGGCTACAAAGTACATGCTTTGTACTTCACAGCTCACGTTCAGAGATTAAACACAGAAGCCTTGTGTGTATGTGGAAGCAAAGTTATGGCACCACACAACTTTAAGGGAAAAAGATCAGGACTGACTGGATTTCCTCTCAGTAAAGTATTTGTTTTGCAGCATGAATACCTGTAATTTGCATGCTAACATACTGAGTCTGATTTGACCCCTGGTGCTAAACTCTGCAAAGTCATGAAGATTGGAACTTTGCTGAACAAGACCCAAAAAAATCTCTTAAGTTTTCAGTGGAGACTTTTGATGTTGCCAACAGCTAGGAATGCCATTTCATCTTAAATCAAGGCTAATATAGGACAGCCAACAGAATCTGGAAATTAGGGCTATGCTTTTCAGGGGTTTTATATTACTTGTTTTGAACAGAGCTGAGAGGAGCTTGGCATGAAGCCACTATCCAAAACAATGCAGGGAAGCATACGTGGTTTGATAATTACTCAATGCCATTTGGGTTTTCAGTTTTTCCTGTCTTTCAGTCCAAAAGGTTTGAGGGTTCTAGGATTCTGTTTCTTCTACAGTAAAAAACTCTACACAGTAACATTTACTAAAATCCTTTACCACTGCAGTTTACACCTATGCCACCTCCCAAAATGTAAATGTTTCCCGTGTTACATTATTTAGTAAGTGGATTAAATCAGGGCTTGACCTACATGATCTACTTTGCATCTATGTTTTTGAATCAGAATTTCCAGTAGCTAAACTGTGACTAACCCCACTGCCCAGTGTTCCTTCTTCCCCTTTTTAATTCCCTGGCAATGTTGGTGATTTTCTATGTACAACCCAAATATAAGTGACACTGTCTGCCCAGGGCTTCTGGCAGCTTTAAAGTGTGAACAGTGAGTGGGGGACTTATACTAGTTAACATTATAGACCTGAGTCCCTTTCCATAATTTCATTGTCCAGGGTGACTACGCACTGGGCTGACAAGCGGGTACCAAATGGAGAACAGAGAAAACACATGAGATAAGGAAGTGGAAAAGAAACGGGGAAAAGATTATGAGGAAGCAAGGCAGACGTGGTTTTTAAACAATGAGCTAGGTGAGGGAATAAAAGATATTTTCTTATTAAACATCAAGTGCAATGATAAAGTTTCCAATAATATTACCTATGACTTCAGAGCAAAATTCTCCCTTTAAACTCTGGGCAAGACCTATTTTTATTGCACCAGGTGTTTCTGGGTAGACAGGTGGACAGACTCTTAATTTTAGATCATGTCATAGTTATACACAATTCAACCTTTTCCAGCAAGTGATTTTGTTTCTCTGACTCTAGAATTTCATCCAATCTCCTTCTTACATTTTTTTGTAAGATATAAAAAGACAGTGCTAGGCTACTGCACAATCTGAAGGATCTCACTATTACAGAAAGTAATCTTGTTGACAAGTCTTCATGGTTAATGAAAACTAGAAAACACAATAGCAACTCAAACTACAGCTCCATTTGCCTGAATTTATCACCAGGAAATGGCTTTACAGCAGCATAAGACCCACAGTTTTAGGCTGCAATACCACACACAGCTAAGCTGCTGAAAGAGCTAGTTATATAGGAAGAAGGCTGGCTCCCCTGGTTTCCTTTCCCTGTGTGGTCCTGTCCCTTCTGGCAGCAGCAAGCTGATAGATTAGCTCACCACACCTTGTAGAACCTCACCCATAGGCAGACTTGAGTCTCAAGTCCTGTCATGGTCTCGGAACAACAGTTTACGTTTCAGTATATGTTCAATATACACACTGAAACAAAGCCCAAATAAATGATGAATCAGAAATCCTACATATATTTTCTTAGGAGCACTTTGTAGAGTAGACACAGCCATAACCTTTGAGAGTTCATTCTGGATCCAAAAAGAGATTCAGAAGGAAAACTGAGATATTCATGGTCAAACATAACTAAAACAAACCAACAAAACTAAGATCACCAAGATGTGCTTCTTCTGATATCGCACTATATTTACTGTCTTGTACACATACACATGACCAATCATTCTAAATCACAGAGATAGCTCAGTGTGTCTGAAATCAAGCACAATTATCTCTTTTCAAGGCAAAGTCATTCAACAAGCAAAACTAATATGAAGCAAAAGAGGCTTGCAAATTAAAGGCATTAAAAACCCTAACATGCCAAGACGTAGTTACTTTTTAGATGCCAGCAGTGGTAACTTTCAACTGTTCACTCCTGTGGTTTGGACTATGATGACTCACAGTAACATAGGACAGGGTGCCACTGTTACACTGTGTAGAGAAGGAGAAAGGTTTTGACATTGGAAGGCAAATGTTTTAAAAGCAAGTTTCCATATCCCATTTAGAACATGTCTGTCTTGCATATTATTGCAAGACTCATATTTCTTAAGCTTGAGATCAAAAGCTAAGTGGCCTTAAACACAAATCCGTAACAGTTTATTTGCTGTGATATTGTGTATACTTAGTACCTGGTGAAGACACCGTGGGTTCCACTCCAAAAAGATGCTTAATCTGCAGCACTTACACTGAGTCTAACACACGTACTTGAAAGCAAGCACTTCGCATCTTTGGTATTGCAAGGTCTTTTTAGTATTGAGAAGTAGTTTATTTCAAAAAACACACAGAGAAAGATCAGGGCACTGGGAAATCTGGGCAGGGAGAGCTCAGCTCTCCCCATCACTCCTGGCTTGACACCTCTGGAAGTGAACAAACTCTCCTTAGGAAGTTTACAAGAACATTAATACTAGCTTGCAAGACTTCAGAAGCACTAGAGCTCCCGTGGGATACACCCTGGCAGAAAGTTACTCACCCTGCGCCTGCAGAAGTGTTGCCCTAGGTACCGGTTTTTATCTCTTTTTTTATTTTATTTTTTATTTCTAGTACAGCTTCATGCATTCGGCGCAGAAGAGCCCACCAGGGCCCGCGGCTGCGGAAGGCACAGCCCGGCCCAGCCCGGCCCAACGGCGGCGCGCCCACACCGCGTCCTCCACCCCCGGGGCCGCTCTCGCGAGAGGCCGTCGAGCGCGCTCCATATTGGGGCATCTCTGTCCTTGGCACCGGAGCTCTCGCGAGCGCGGCCGTGACGAGCATTGGGCCGTGCGGACTCTGCGGGGCCGGTGCCCGGGCCGTGCGGGTTGTGCGGGGCCGGTGCCCGGGCTGTGCGGGTACTCGGGGCCGGTGCCGCTCGGGGCGGGGCGGAGGCAGCTGCAGTGTCGCCTACGCGGTCCTACCTGCGGCGGGAGTGTGTCCCCGCCCCGCACGTCGGCGCCTCCGCCTCGCTCGCTGACGGCTGCGCGACCCCCGCCGCGCCTCACGGAGCCATCCAGCCCCTCGCGGCTTAGCCCGGGGGAGGGAGAGCAGGGCGGGAAGGCGGTGACAGGGCCGCGTTCGGCATCGCCTCTCACGTCTTTCGGAGGGGGGGCAGCGGCGGCGCGGAGCGTGGGCGGGCGGGGCGTGAGAGGCCGGCGGCGGCCGCGTGGGCGTCCCTGCGGCGGGGCCGCCCCCGCCTGGGGGGCAGCGAGGCGGGGAGGGGAGGGAGCGGAGGAAAGAAGGAAGGAAGGAAGGAGGGAAGGAAGAAGTTGTCCCTGCTGCACGAGGAGGTAGTGGCGGCGTCGGTGCTGCTGTTGCTGCAGCCGCGAGCAAAGCTTCCCCCTCCCGCCGGGCCGGGCCGGGCCGGGCCGGGCGGGGCTTGCTCCGTAGCCGAGATGTCTCAGGAGCGGCCCAAGTTCTACCGGCAGGAGCTGAACAAGACGGTGTGGGAGGTGCCCGAGCGTTACCAGAACCTCTCCCCGGTCGGCTCCGGGGCCTACGGCTCCGTCTGGTGAGTGCTGGGAGGGGTCCGGGGTGTGCGGAGGAGGTCACGTTAGGTCGCTACCCCCCCCCTGCCCCCCCGCCCTGCGGCACTGCGGCGAGCGGAGCTTTCTTGTCCTCTGGGGGTTCCTCTCCCTCAGCTTTTTACCAGTCTCCTGTTAAACATTTTCCCCCACGGTTTAAGAGCGGTACGGCTGGGAAGCCGCAGTCTTGTCTTTGGAATGCGTTGAGGATTGCACCACATGGCAGGTGGCACTAAAACATTTTTGTAGAGGAAGATAATAATGTGTCGTCTCAGGCCCCCCGCCCGGAATGATCTCATATAGACATATTTCACTGTGCCTTCTTGCAGTTAGTAGGTGGGGGCTGGAGAGGGATGGAGCCTGGTAAGTCCCCCATAGCTGGCTTTGCAGAGGGCCTGGCAGCGGTTGTCGCAGTTTCTGCCTGGACGTGAAGGATAGATTGAGGCAATTGTGTTTTTAAATGGAATTTGTTCATAGGCAGGGAGAAGTAGAGGAAAGGCTACGAGGACTGTTATTGTATCCCTGACTCGTTATAGTGGGTGTACAAGTACCAATGTTTTCTTGGCATTAGTAGATGAACACAGGAAAACTCTTTGTATTGCTATAGAAGGACAGAATTACTGCAGTATATTCTCCCTGAGAGAGTAAAGTCCTGGCATGAATCCTGCAGAAGTACAGCGAGCTTGAAGAGTTTAGTTTTTAATTCTTACCTAATAGGAGCAAAACAGGCTACATGTGTGAAATATAGTTATTTGTAGTTGCTCTGCTGAAGTATGTTGGATCATTAAACAAAAATGGGGTTGCATGCATTACTTTATCTTAAAGACAAAGTAGTATTTGGATCAGTTTGACGGCTAGACTTTAGCAGTCATTCAGTAGAGCTGTATAGTGTTCACAGATTACTGTCTCCCTTTCCTAAGAAACATCTTCCACACAGTCATTCTGTTTTTCATTTTATGTTCTTTGGTTCTGTCAAAGTGTGATCAGAATTTGCAAATATGGGTGCATAATGGTTACATGGCTGCTCTACTGTTGTGTTTGAGCAGGCATGCATATTTTTATTGACACTGCAAATTTATATCATGAATATCAATTTTATTATAAGGAGGGATGCATACTGCATTCTACAAGTAAAGAATTTTGCATGTGCTATGGTTTTAAATTAAATGCTCTCAGCTGTTCTTCTTCAGTTATAAAATTGTTGGTAAGTTGAGCTGAAATGACATGCATTTCTTAAAATGCTGTGCCTCAAGTAAGCAAATGCCTCCATTTCACAGAAGAAAAACAGGCTGCTCAATTTTGTGGCAAGATTAACCAGTATACTTGTTGATTATTTTTTTTTAATAGAATCAGAGAATGGTTTTGATTGAAAGGGAATAGATAGGTTTTGTTTGGTGAAAGAGGGGCCTTGTTGATGGAGCTGATAAATACCCCTGTAAGTATCACAGAGTTATGTAACTCCTGAAATGTAATGGTAGATTAATTTGCTTAGTGCCTTGTACATTGCATTTTAAGGCTGATTCTGTATTGTCTAACCCGCTCCTCTTTTCCCCCTCCCCACAATCTCCACTGTGTGTGTGTAATAGTTCCAAAGCTTGTTTTCATAACCAGTAACTAAAGAGTTTGCATCATGAATTTCCTGTTTTGCTGTGTCAAAACTTTCAAAGATTGTGCAACTGTGTTCAGACCAGATTAAACAGTGTTGTATTGGAAGCAATTTCAAACATGTGGCACATGAGCCTCTTTACAGTCCATGCTAATAGCTTCCTGTATGTTCTTCTAAAAATAGGTTTCAGAAAACATATAGTTCAAAAAGACTAGTGATATGGAAAGTATGTCAAAGTTAAAAAAATCAACAAACGTCTTCACATATTTATGTAAGTTTATTAAGCTACAAGTGGTGATTCATATTATTTAGGATATTCCTGCAATGACTTGTTCTGCTCTCTGTCCCTTCTAAAATTTTTTCTCCCCAGTAAAAAGTTACCTGGTTTCATTTGAGACTTTGAGTTTGGTGTATCTTTGTTGGGATAGTAAATAGTGGGGTTTTAGCCACCCTTAAACCAAATGGTTAAATATACTTTGGTATATGTTCGCTGTGTTACCATGTTCAAATGTAATAAAATGCTCTGTTGTTTATTTAGTTGCCAAGATGAGGCATTTGAAAATGAGGGATTTCTAGAAAGTGGAGGGGAAAATTAATAAAAAAGAAAGAATTAAGCCAGTAGATGAGTCAGTTAGACTGTGGAGCTGTTGAGTTCTTTGAATGTCTGTTGTGAGTCGGAACACCCTAATACAGGAACTTAACTATTGTGTAGTCAGTGGATGGAGAGAAAGGCATTTTCTATAGGCAGTCTGAGACACGTGCCTGAAGTTGGAGCAAATATTGCAGGTTTTTTCAAAGGGTGGTGTGCAGTATTGGAAGAATGATGTTCAAATGGCCAGCTCAGGTATATTTCAAGATCTATTTTAAGAAATGGAAATATGTGGAGAGGCAAGTAGGAATTCAGTTCCGAAACTTGGAGAAAAATCTGTATGTATCCTCCCATTGATTCTTACTAAGTCATGTAACAAGTGCTGTGACATCTGTTGTGTGAAATGGTATTTCATTTATTCTTGCAGCAGTTTTGTATATTCATACAACATAGTCTTTTGCATGAAAGAGGTTTTGTAACCAGGCCTACACTGACAAAAAGGGTTCCTCATGTATCAGTCTTGTAATGTTTCATTTAAGGAGGAGAGGGGCCTAGACAATACAACATCTTGCAATGGGAAGTTACTAAACAGAGATGGGATTGATGGGTGACTCAGGTTAATTGGAGGATTGCTTTGTCTCTTGTGTGTGCTGGTGAGAAATCTGGGCACATGGCATTAGTTCAGCCAGTTCTAAGCTAAGCAAAGCAGTGTTTTGATGACTTTGCCATCGATTTTTAAAATGCTGTGAAGGCACACTCGGTAGACTATTAGTTTACTTCATCGTTGTATTTTTAGCAGCTGCTGCTTGTGTGTTATATTGATACCTGTGTAAAATAATGGATTGAGTTTAATTGCTTTGCAAGCTGTTTGTATGACCTTAATTAATTTGGAAAGCAATTGAACAGCCAAAACTTATTCTTCCTCAAAATCTTGCATAAGATTTTTTTAAATTTGCTTGTTTTGTTGTTTTTTGTTTTTTTGTAGACTGTCAGGTGATACAGTCCTTCCAAAACTTATGATTTCTTCTCATTTCAACCCACAGTTGTACTAACAGTGAGTCTGAATGTCTTGGATACTGAAATAATTACCAGACAAACGTGTGGATTTAAGAAATTTTAAAACATTAGGCTCCAGAGGGAATTAAATAACAGCCCTAAATATCACCTCTGTAGTAACAGTTCCTCTGTGGATTTTTTCTAATACCTCTTCAAAGCACGCAGGTGCCTCCAAAGCATGTATGTGCTTGAAGGGACAGGTGCCTGCTTCTCCTGTAAGGTGTGGTAGATATGTGAGGAGTGATAGGAAAAGAACTGCAAAACTGAGTGGGAGGAAGCAGCCATACAGGCAGGATTAGCATAAGATGTGTGAGGAAGGGAGAATCGAGTAGCAGAAGGGCAGGCACAGAAAAGCCGTGGGCAGAGCTCTGAAAGTGCTGGCAAATAGTTTGAACTTTATGGGAAATTTGTGTATTAAGAAGTGAAATTAGTGTGGGGACGTCTGTCCTATAGGGAGATTTTTATTGCAACTTTCTTAGAAGCAGAAGCTAATGTAGCAGAGGAAAATGAGATTTACAACTTTGATGGTGTGTTGGGAGGGTACCTGACTGAAATGCAGGTACAGGTTGAACTCAGAAGTGACTGGTGTTAATAATAAACTGTCAGGTTCTAAGAACTGTGTTTTTCTGTCTCTGACTAGGGGTACATAAATTAACTTCAAAGGTACCACTGAGGATACTCAGTTAGCTTGGGTATTTGCACTAGCAATGTGCAGCATACTATTTAGCAAAATAGGCTTTGCAAAATAATCTTTCTGATTATCTCGTATTTAAATAAATTGTGTTCATAAGTAATTTTGTGCATACTTCAGTTCCTCAGATGACTTCAACTGTTACTTCTAAGATCTAAGTTGGGTAAGTTTATAGGTTCTCTAAAATATGTGTTTTATTCTACCTTTTATGTTCTGCATTTAATTCAGGTTAGCTCAGAATTGTAATTCTAGCTTTCTTAGGGGTGAGGTGGATGCAGTTCATTTGCCATAGCACAGTACTAGGTAAGAGATTAAAAAATGTATGATAAATTCTGAATTTGTGCTGATCCTGTTTTAAAAGGGATTTAAAACTGTAGGTCATGCAATTTTTTTACCCAGTTGGGCTTTGTTAGCTGAAATATGATCAGTGTAATGCAGCTCTTTTAAGTCTGTGATGGAAGCCAGATTCATGTTCTTCAAAATGCTCTCCAACTGACAGCTGTCCTGTAGCTCTGTGAGAACCATTAGGCAAATTATCTATATTGGCAGAAAATTGCTCAGCATGCTTTTATCTGTAGGAAAATAGTCTTTAGGCTTCAAATATGACCAGACTTAGTCTTCTGACTTTAAGAGTAAGTCTAGATTGTGAATGTGCAGTAATACAAAACTTTCTTTCCTGGGCTTGTGCACAGTGTCATTGTTGCAGTGCTGCTGATTGCAATTCCCCTTGGGCATTGTGCAGCTACTATAGCAGCATAATGACTCGATACAGCCCCAAAAATTGTCATTAAAAAAAAAGGTGGAATTGAATTTGATTCGGACCCTGAAACAGCTTATGTTATGTCTGATGGCTCTGAAATCTTCTCAATATCTTGGAAACCAAGAGAGAAATTTGACTCAGGAACTGTGGAAGTGGTTAAGATGCTGGGGATCTCCTTTTCAATATGAAAGGGTTACTGGTGTATGCTGCATTTTTTACCTGAAATGTTTGAAAACTGGTAAAGATTCATGACTAATTCACAACAATGAATTATGATAACTAATCCTATTTTGGCTCTAAGTCCTTGAAAACACATTATGTATTAGTAAAATATTGTCAATCTAATTTCAGGCTGAATTAGGGATCTCGATACATTGCAAAATGGTGTATATATTTCATGAAGTGTTGCAGCTTAAATACTGATTTTTCTGGTGGTTGTGAGAACTTGATGATTTCAAATCAAGATTAAAAAATGAACACTTAATGGCTTCTTTTGTCTACTCAAGCTGAGTGAAGTGTAAAGGATAACTTGTGTATGGAAGTAGTTGCTCACGTGCATTCTTTGAGCCAGTATGATGTAGCTTGAGTAATTCACCTGTGGCAAGTTGGTGCTCTTGTGACCTGCAGTCTGTACTCCTGTAATTTGTCCAGAGAGTTCTTTCCACTGTGTGTATGCCCTTTATGGAAAAGGAGATACTCTTCTTCCACTGTGCACAGTGGGTGTTTCCATTCTCTGGCAGGACCTGGGGAAAGGATCCCTGTTTGTAGATCCCTGTTTGTAGAAGTGAACTGATTTTGGGTTTTCTATTTCTCATGGACCTCATTTATGAACTTCCTTGGAAACTGGGCAACTTTGAGCTAAGAAGTCTTTTTGCAGGTTAATTCCAGTTGATTGCTTTAGGAATAAATGACAAGTACATTTATTTCAAATAGCTCCTTTGGCAGGGGTGGGCATTGTGGGTTGCACGTACAATTGTGGGTTTGTTCTAGGATTACTTTTTTGATTGATTTTGAACTTTCTGTTAGTTAAGCTTTACATTTCACATCTTATATTTATAAATATGTAGCATTCCTTTTTGCTTGATGTTTATCAAGAACTAGTGCATACTCACTATTAAATGGAAGCAGGAGTTCACTTGAGTCATAATGCAACAGGAAAATAAACAAATGTTATACTTCGATGACTGTCTTCATTCCATACTCTCCCCATGTTTGTTGTCTTGAGTCAAGTGTTACCTTGATTGCACATCCTCCCTTTCTCCTTCTCCTTCCTTTTGGACAGACCAGAGCTTTATAAGTTATATAAGGACTTACTTAAGAAAAGAATTTTGCACTGCAAAGCATAAAAAACCCCAAACCTATTTGTACAAAGTTTCTGCTAAAGGGACAAGTTTTGGTAATGTACAGCTAATTATTATTTATTCATGTGCATTTTTGTATAACAGAACTTTAGGATTGGATGTGATTTACCAAAGAAATTTGATTTCAGCTTCAATTGTAGTTAGCAGTCATAATTGGTTTTACTAGGCATAAGTCTTGGATTTTTGTATGGACTTAAATACATGAATGATAGTATTTTGAGCATAGCGTTTTGTGATGAAGTGTGGCATATGAAAGTATGTTTAGGAACAGTGAAAATATTTACAAGTACTCTTCCTCTTTCCAGAGCTTCATTACATATTTAGTTTAAGAGCACTTTAGACAGCAAAGTCATAAACATTTCTTTTTTTCTACAAAATTTCCCTTTACTGTATGGACAAGACCCATCTTTTAGACATTTTCTGTAGAAACCAACAGTTGTGTAAATATGTGGGGATTTTGGGTGGGAGTACAGGTTATGGGTCAAGATACCTAGAAATTATTTTCATTGCAGAAATGGAGACATGGTATTGATTGTGACTCAGTATCTAGATTGCTGCCTAGAGTTTCTAAGTGTGGATTTGAAGGCATTTATAAAGAATTCATTTGGATAATTTGATTACTCTTTGTTGTAGTTCTGCCTTTGACACAAAAACTGGGTTGCGTGTGGCTGTGAAGAAGCTGTCCCGACCATTTCAGTCCATCATCCATGCCAAAAGGACCTATCGAGAGCTGCGGCTACTTAAGCACATGAAACATGAAAATGTAAGTTGAAGGAGATGGTATGAAATATTTATCTGAAGTTGGACTATCCACTGAGCATCCATCATGATTGTATTTAAGATCTCGCTGCGTATGATTTTTTCCTAATGCTAAGGACAAAGCTTGCAGTAGTCCAAGGGATGATAGTTGTAAAAAAGCACGCAGAGTAAAAAAAGCCAAACAAAACCCAAAAAATCCCACAATACCAATTTTGTATTAAAAAATCTTAATATTCTGTAGAATATAATCTTGAAGTTACAGTTTAGCAAGTTCATGCTATCCTAAGGATTTGGGACACAAGTGATGTCACTTACATTCTCATATTTGCTTGCTGTAGTAAACTGCAGTTTTTGTTATGTTAAGCATTTATTTAAAAAAAGAAAATCCCAAAGTTTGTTTTTAGTGGCTTCTGGAGGGTTTTTAGTATTTGTTTTGGCTTGCCTGTATCAGAAGGGTGGGAAGTAGATGTTCACTAGATTCCTGTAGGTAAAATAGGGAGGGAAAAAAGGGGTGGTGGTGAAGGTTTGGAAATTAGATGGCTTTTCATACAATGGAAAGTATGGCAGTTTAAGGGGCTCAAGCATAAGGTGGTTTTCTATATCCTGTATATAGTCTAGTTCATTATGATCTTGAGCAAGTAAATGAACCTGCAGGGCACTCAAGTGTGTCTGCATTATATTTTCAAGTTTCAGAAGGCCTTGTTAGCTTGCCTAAAGCACAACACTGAGCAGATGGAAATAAAAACATCTACTGGAAGGATTAGCTTCTATGGCACAAAGGACTTTAGGAATTGTATCATATTATGCTATGAATACATTTCACAACTTTACTATTTTCTTTCTAGGTGATCGGCTTGTTGGATGTGTTCACCCCTGCCAAGTCACTAGAAGAATTCAATGATGTGTAGGTAACTTCTCTGAAGACTGCAACAAAATACCTTTTGTATCTTCATGTCTCCCAGATTACAGAAATACTTGACACCTTAATTTGTGTGCTGTCATTCACAAATAATTCTGAATTCCAGCACAAAGATACTAGGACATCCTAAGCTATTGGACTTGTCAAACTTCTTCACTTGGTGTGTTTTATTGTCCAGTGCTGTTGGAATCAGCGTAATAATCTGCTACATTATTTAAAGTGTTGTGGATATATTTCGTTCATGCACGTGCTTTGGGACAGTCAGCCCTGCTACTGGAGATGCGTAGGGAATTTTTATCCTAATCCTGTTGAAGAGATTGCTTCATAGCCCACGTGTTTCCTTCTGATAATAGGTACTTGGTGACACACCTTATGGGAGCAGACCTGAACAACATTGTGAAATGCCAGAAGCTCACTGATGACCATGTGCAGTTTCTCATATACCAGATTCTTCGAGGACTGAAGGTACGTGCATCTGCCCTACCCAAATGCTCATCAGCAGGAGATGGAAGTTTTTGAGGAGTGTTGTATCCTCAGAGATTCAGATGAGTACACAGCGGAGCTTCTGTAATTTTCCTAATGTATTGTAGGATCATTTTGTATTATTCTTTAATTTTATAGCTCTTTGGAGCTCTGTATCAGTACGTTACCTATCATTTTTCTGTATTTCTGTGGGCAGAGTCTGGAAAACTATAAACTGATGCCCTCTAAACTGCTCTGACTATGAATTTACCCTTTCTTCAGTTTTGTTTACTTGTGTGGTTCCACTCAGGTGACAGCACTCCTGGGTGTTCCTAATGAGAGACAAACTGGAATACCTACCTACTTAAAACTCGCACACAGTCAGTTCCTTCTGCAGTCAAGCTGTAGCATTTGAATGGTGTGAGCTGGGGTAGGGCAGTATTTTCTACTGAAGAAATGAAAAGGAGGCTACTTGGACTGTTTATATAAAATTTATCATCTTTTTTTACAGTACATCCATTCAGCTGACATAATACACAGGGTAAGTGTTAATTCTAAGATTGTTTTGGTACAGGAGACAATGTCTTTAAAAAATTAAGCACAGAATTTTACAACGTAGCACTGACTGAAGCCAGAAGAAATTTTCCAAAAATTAGTTCGGTTAAATAATAAAAAGATTAAACATGGGAAGTGGTTATCAAGATCTGTAACTTCTGTTTCTGCCTATGTTCAGCTTGTATCTTTGTGAAGCAGCTTTTCTGTTAAATATACATATATTGCACTAGTTTTGCAATAATCCTTTATGCATTTTTGCTTATATGTGACATCTCTGAGGATTTCAGAAGAGATCTCTGACTCTGCAATAAAATACTTTACCCAGAGTTGATATTTACACTCAGTTAGAATCTATATTTCTATCTGCATTTATATTTTTATCTATTTCAGACTTGTGTAATAACACTGTTGATGTTTAATTTTTTAGGATTTAAAACCTAGTAACCTAGCTGTTAATGAAGACTGTGAGCTAAAGGTAATGTAATCACAAGATCTGATTGGTTTGACTGAGATTTGAGTGAATGCTCTGTGGATGTCCCTTGCAATTAAAGGGTCAGAATAATTCCTTTTGAAAATACTTTTGTAGCCCAAGGTACTAATGTGTTTCCCAGCTGTAAAGGGATGTAAGGATGTGTTTTCTGTATCCGTTTCTGTGTTTCTAATGAATCATAATGAAAGTGAAGAGTTAACAGATTTAGTTTGGGTTTAGTTGCTTTGGAGACTATATCGAGACATAATTCTTATTGTCGAGTCCTATGCTGCTCTAGGCTAGTGTATTTTAACAGGTTGTGAAATTTGGTTTCATAATCTGTTTCTGCAGCTCCACTACCTCTCTTCCACCCATTCCAGTGATTGCTTGGTTGTTTGCTCTAGCTGGTTTGCATTGTTCCACTGCAGTAGTTGGTGTATGTCTTTTTTGTAGATCCTGGATTTTGGCTTGGCCCGACACACAGATGATGAGATGACTGGTTATGTGGCTACCCGGTGGTACAGGGCCCCTGAAATCATGCTGAACTGGATGCATTACAACCAAACAGGTAATGCCTCTAACTAACACAAGGCTTTTCAGTTTCTGAATGGTGGGGAACAAGGAGATTGTCCTTGTACGTGCTCCCTTCCATTTGAAGGTGTAAGTTGGCACTAAGGGAGCTTAAAAGAAGCAAGCTGTAGAATTGGTATTTGAACCACAGTCTGTCAGATGTAAGTTAAGAATCATTGTGATAGCCTTCACAAGACTGCTTTAAATTTGAACCTTTGAAACTGCAATCAGTAAAATATTGTCAGCACTTACCCATTGTTTTCCCTAGCACAGTAGTTTTTAAAGTAAGTGACTAGAATGTATCTGGATGAGGAGAAGGTGTGCTTCTAGGAAGCTGCTGAGAATACACTGAAAAATGTCTGCAGTTATGCTGTGAAGAAATGATTGGGAAGTATATAAATCTATCCTTTCGTCTTTTGTTAGCCACTTGTTCAGAATTTTATCTTCCTCACAGTTTTCAGTATCTTCTCTCCAGCACACCGCACTTCCTACTTGCAGATCAGGCGCAGAGAAGAAAAATCAAAGAAAATGGTTCTTGTACAGGACAGCATATGCACCAAACAAAATAATGTGCTACCCCAATTTCATACATCAATATTTTTTCCTTTTTTTTTTTTTTTTTTTCTTTCCTCTTGCACGGGCTTGTCTTATATCTCTGGACTAATAGGTGGTGGTTGTTTGGGTAGAATTTATGTAAGGCGAATTCATGCAAATTCATTCCTCAGAGTTGTCTTGGACAGGTTTTGTCCTCTGATTATATAGATTCCTCCCCAGCTCTTTGGTGCTCAGTTCATGTTATGTTCTGGAAGGAAGAGTTGCCTGTTCTAGTATTTTGTTGCTTGTACAGGTTTTAGATGACACAGTTACGGAACTGTATTAGATAGCTTGCAATGTATTTCAGATTGCTTCAATGCCAGAAGACTAAATAGGGTCGAGTTGTTTGCAGTAGTTGGACAGGGTGATTCTACTGAGATTGTATTTTTATGCATTATGTTTTGTTTTCTGTTTTATTTTGTTCAGTTGATATTTGGTCAGTGGGATGCATTATGGCTGAACTGTTGACTGGAAGAACGTTGTTCCCTGGTACAGACCGTATCCTTTAGAAGTAATATATTTTTTGAAATGGAAGCTAGAGATCTTAATTTTCACATACTTGACAAGAAAATAAGTTCTGTGTTTGGTTGTGTACTTTTTTTGTTTGTTTTCAAATTAATGGCTTCTATTACAGTACGATGAGGTGAGTTCTTGATTTTGCTGCACATATATTCCTATTTATTAGTATCACTAGAATTACTCACATACTGTATGTTTCTGGGAGTTACTTTCCTTTAAGTTTATTTAAATTTATTAGTTGAGTTTGTAGAAAATACCTGCATGGCTGTATGCTGAGAATCCTATCATGCTTCAAGTTTCTAGCAAATGTGAAGCATCCCTTCTGGCCTCTCTTTTGTCCTGGGGGTATGCTGTGAAAGCAGTGGGTTTGCAGATTCTTTAGTGCCAAGGTGCTCATTAAAATTACTTAGAAATGTTTAGGTTCTGCTTTTATGCCTGATTGTAAACAGACTGTGAGCCTTCTTTCACAGCATGCTTGTATTGATATGAAAAATCAAGCTTGAATAACGTCTTTTCAAAATTTATTTTCTTTGCCTTATCAAAGTGGACTGGGTAGGACACTTTGGCAAATTTATGAGAACCGTTTGTGAGATTTGGTCACATTTTCCCCAGGAAGTTGGAACTGAGACTTGATGCAAATTGTTGCTCTTAACGGCTTTTCTCCATTCAGGCACACAGCATAAGTAGGGTAATTTACTACTGGCAAGATTTCTCACTGCTAGAGGACTTCATTTGCCAGAGAAAAGTACATTGCCCACCTTTTACCAAAGTTTATTATTTCAACCACAGTTTGTTTATTTTAATAACTTTTATTACTTTATTAGTATTTATGTCTGTTAATTCAAATATGTTAGCACTTGATGAAAAGAAAACTAGTGTTGGAAGTGCTGGCCTTCTGTTTACTGTATTACTTTTGGAAAGCGTCTCGAGGAAAAGGCCCTCATTCCAGCTTTGATGCAGTTTCACCTCCCTTTTCAGTGTGCTGTAACTTTATCCTCTTCCCTCTTTTTCTGCTTGTCTTCATTTCATAATTTGTCTCCATATTTGTTGAATTTGTTGTATTCCACTGTGTAGTCATCTCTGCTGTATGTTTCTGTTGTCAGACAGAAAGTGAGCTAAAACAAAGCTAGAAAAAAAAGTCACTCTATTTCTGTTCACTGATTGAGCATGTGTAGGTTGCTTTGAACAGATTTTTTTTGTTTCTTTCAAGAAAAACTGAGAGATTTGTTGATTCAAACAAAGCAAAAGTCTTTCAGCTGTTGCCATTTTTTGACTCTAGTAACAGTGGCACTTTAGATTTTAAAAATCTTGACACTTGCAACTAAAATATTTGCTAATAGGATTCGCAATGTGTAAGAAATCCTTCATGATGAGTTCTTTATGACTTGAACAAAACAGTGATCTTCCAAGCCTGAGAATTTTTTTCTCCAACTGTGTTCTTAGCTGTAAATTATAGCCAATAATATCTGCAATGCAAAATAGAGTTTACTTCTAGGATCTAAATTGATTGCTTTGTCATAATAAGATACTTCACTAAGTTATATCTCCCAGCTGATGCTTGTGATTGTTTACTTTAAATGCACAATTTCTTTCTCAAACGGCAGCAATGCTTTTTAATTAAATGCTTTTTCTGTTCTGAGTTGAGATGTAAAAAAATATAGTGAGATTTAAGAAAAATAAGGCCCAATCCTTTCCCATTTTAGACAGAACTTTGGGGTACTGTAATTCTTACAGTTTGTGTGTGTGGTTTCCCACTTCAAGTAAATGTATATGTTTTTGATTGTGCAGTTAGAACTATAAGGGGAGAAGCATTGGTTCAGAATCTTGTTTGTGCATGTAACACTCGTCCAAGGATCTAGAAAGGACCCAAGCTGTCAGCTTTCATCCCAGTTTTGCTGACACCTAAAGACAGCAAGCAGAAGTAAGATACTGACTTTGCAAATAATATTAACATACATAATTCAAGGTATGTTTAGCTTGCCTCTAGTAAGTATTGCTTGCCTCAAGTGAGCTTGCCTCTTGCAGTATATCCAAATCCACTGCAGTTCCAGAAAATTCTCTTTGCAGTTGAAGGTAACATGACTCTGCTTTCTGTGTGTTCAGGAAGCTGGAAATTGCTCCTGTTTGACAACTGAACATTTGAAATTCTTCTTGCTTTTTGGTCTCAAGATGTTAATTTTCTCGACTCTAGATCTTCACATTTCTAAAATTAAAGAGAGAGTGACAGAATACGTAATGGCTTCTCAGGATGATCGTCCTCCTGTTCAGATGGTTCTTTTGTTTGAAGTATTGGTCCCTTTCACCAAGAATCTGGCTGAAATGGTGTGATGTTATTTACAGTCCATCACATATTTCTTTATATGGCCCAGAGACGCATCTGTTACTTGTAAGAAGCTTCAGTGTGGGTAAGCTGTACAGTCCATTTAATTGGGTAAGTAATAAAGTTGTATTCTGAGATTATGATCTTCAATGCTGTGATGATTATGCCACTGATAAACTAATGCTGAACTTAATGTTCTGAAGGACTTAATCTGTAGAGATTCTGAACGTGGCTGTCATTGACTTAAAGCGAGAATTGAGGTACTCTTAAAAAGAAAACCCCTATGATTAATATGGGCTTAGCTCTGCAGTATTGTTACAGTACCCCTAACTTAAAACTGAATGTAAGGTAATTGAATTATTTGTATTGTAATCTATGGATAGAAATATTTGGATGGAAGATGGACTTCCAATATTGGTAAGATCTCTGCCAGGAGGCGAAGAAGGGGAGCAAGATTGTGAGAAAGACTAGTCAGAGACAAAAAAGAGGTAATGAAAATCGTAGTCCTTTAGGCTTTTAGTGTGAGTCATAGATAGAGGCTTTTTTGTGGTGTTATTGTATCTGTCTTATACCAGGATCGGTTTCTGCTAAACACGTACATTAAAATTTTGCAGCTCTTGTAATGTGAATGATTCACACAAGTAAGTAGGAAAATTGACTCTGTTTGACAGTGCAACTCACATAAAATCATATATAGTAAAAATAAGAATATCTAAAACTGTTTGTACTAGTTTAGCCAATTTTGTTTTTCTATGTATTTTAAGTTGACTGTATTCCCGTAAGCTCTGAAGAGTGTTTTTATTACTATTTTTATTCAGTAGTATGACTCGCATGATAACTAACCAGTCTGAAATTACATATTCTTCTATTACGTCTTATTCTTGCTTGTGGTGGCAGCTAAAAAAACTTTGAACTTTGCTTTGTCTGGATAAGCTCTTACAGTCCTATGCTAATGGTGATGGCAGGTTGTTTTCTGAATTTTAGAATCACTGAGGCTCATGAGTCCTTGGGAGTACCTTGGAGATGGCACTTGGGGTTTGCATGCCGTGCTTTCCTTCTCTATGCACATATGGTGGCATTTTTCTTCTGCTTTCTATTTACTACATCTTTTTCCTATCTTTAATGGCTTATGGCTCATTTCTCTGCGGTGTGGTAGGCCCTGTAGTTAAAGAATGCTGCAGTTCAGCAGGCTATAGATGGCAGGCTTGAAACTAGAAGCAGGGTTGGATTTTGTCAGGCCTGTGGCAGTGCCAGTTACACATCCTGTGTTTTCTCTTGGTTATCTCAGAAGTCCCTGAAGCATATTACACGAATATCTTCCAATAGTAAATGGGACAGCAATATTGTGGGCATACCTGGTGCACATGATTTTAATGCCTTCAAAGGAATTTAAATATTTAAGTATGGCATGTGACTTCTGAGGCGTGTTAGTAGTCGGAGATTTACACAATTGTCTTGCACAAGACTGAATGAAAGATGTAAGGGCTGTTTTAAATGGCACTGGAGAAAAGCCAATTTAAGAGCCAGTTGTGGTTAGTATAGTGCCCTCTGCTATTTCTCCTACACCAGTGGATATTCTGATTTCATTTTAAGCACTGAAAATTAAGAGTTGGCAATTCAGCTAAGCTAAATCCAACTAGATACATTGGATTTACTCTTAGGTTATGAGTGCTTTAAGTAGCTAGAAGTTGGCCAAGAAACTTGACAAGTGAAAAGTTAATTCAGCTGTTCTGACAAACTATTTCCAAGACTTTTAATTAATTTATTATGTAAAACTTTAGACCAGAGTTTACATCAAAATGTGAAGGTTTTAGCAAAATATTGATGTTTTCCTTCATATACAGTTTGCCGGTATTACAGGAACCCAGAGTTGTTGTTTTTGTTGTGACAGCTTTTGAAGTTCCTTGTAGTACTGAAATTAAGATACTCTAACAAGAAATGGTAGCTGTATCTTAAATCATCAGGAAGGCATTGATCCCAGAAAAACAGGTTGTCTAGTCAGTAGACTACTTTTATTGAAAGGGAAATGTGTAATTAGTTTGGTGTAATTCAAGCAAATGTAAACATTACAGACGGTCTGAAATCACTATGGAGGATAATTCAGGGAAGAAGGGAGATTATGTGTTAATGGTTTTTAAAAAGATACTTTATCTCCTTACTATCTCGAGTTTTAGACATAAAGCAATATCTTTGATGGACCTGTTTTTTCCTCCACTCAATTGTATGTTTTGTCACTTAGGCTTTGTTAAAGAGGACAGCTCAGACTGGTACGTGACCTGGTGGAAGCTCTGTTCTGGATAAAGCATTCTTTGCATCTGCAGTGTTACATCCTGAGAGCTGTCCACAGAGATACATTAAACCTGAGCCCATATTCTGTTTCTCTCTGCTGCTCCAGCAGGTCTGGAGAGCAGAAGGGAGGTGCTTTGCCCCCCCTGCCCTCCTGGTTCCAGGGGCTGGCAGGGGCCAGCACCCTCTGGCAGCTGCAGCAGCCCAGCTGCTCTGGGCCTGGGAAAGTTGTGCCCCATGCTCAGGTGAAGCATTGCTGGAGGTTACAAGCAGGGCCATAAGTTTTAGAAGTGGCTAAATTATCTTGGAAAGTGTTCACAAAAGGCCTTGGCTTTCTTTTTAATATTAGTGCCTACCCTTTTCAGCCTTCTGCTTTACTTCAGCTGTCACTAATGCAAACTAATCCTGCTAACTGTGGCTACTTCGGTGTGGGGCCTGAAGGGGTGAAGGGAGCATGTGAATTGATCTTGTGCCAGTGGGGCAAAAGTTTCGCGTTCTGCTGCAAAATAGTTAAGGATGCAGTGACCGATTCAATGCATGTTTTGTATGTGTAGACAAGATGTTCAATCTGTCTGATAGAGAGATGAGTTATAAAGGGTATTCAGTTGTAAACAAGAGGAATTAATATGGTTAGCTTAAAATAGATGTTCAGTCAAGGCCTTGGCAGGAAATAATTTTCAGCATTACTAGGGTGATATGTTGCACTTTTCATTTTGATTTCTCCCAGCATTTTCCTTTATGGTCCATCATTAGATATTGATCAGTTGAAGCTCATTTTGAGACTCGTTGGAACCCCAGGGCCTGAGCTTTTGAAGAAAATCTCCTCAGAGTCTGTGAGTTTACACTTTGATTGTGATATCTGCCCTTTCAGAAGTCCCAAGTTTGTGTGTTGTTCTCCTGTAGTCTCTCTGTAGTATGTGTTGGGATTTATTTTCCGTTATTTTAATTCTTTTGTAATTCTTTGCTCTTGGATGGCTTTGAGTTCTTATGCTATGTGTATGCATTCTTTATTCCTCTTACCTCTGCCCATGGTATGATTTTGTCCTTTCATATTCCCATATTACTGCTTCTTGACTTTTCTTTCAGTTTGTGGATTGTATGATCAGATATTACTGGGGAAATATTTTTCACAGCTAAGAGCTTGAGGCTTGTCTCTATTATTACTTCTCCAGATTACATACCCAGGGATCTTTCTAAATAGAAGCAGGTGTGTTATCCTGTAAACACACACAGTCCCTTCTGTACCGTGATTAATTCCTGAAACACTGCTGCCACTATCTTTGTTTTTGTAGCATAAAATGCCTTTTAGATGCCTGTATGTAGCAGCTGTTTCCAGGGCACACAGCATAGTCTGCTGAGCGTACAACTACTTGTGCTATGTAGGATGTTGCTATATGGGGCCCTTTTTATCAAGGTAATAGCAAAAAATAGCCATATTGCCATTTGCTATATTGTACTAATCTTGAATTGTAAACTTCTGCAAAGACAGTGTTAAAAATGGCCTTAATTTTACCTGTTTGTGGAGTGCATAAATGTTAGAGCAAGGGTTGCTGTAACAGTTGGGAGTAGCAGGTTAATCCACAGTGAGCTGGCACAGAGGTTACTGGCGGTGCTTCAGCAAGTCACTGCTGTTTGTGATGCACAGCAGAGGATCAGAGCAGTGGAGAGTAGGGATAAGATTTAGTGCTGCAGCTTATGTTCCTGTTCTTGTAATGGTGACTGTAAATACAAAATGTGAGATTAGCCTTGGATTACATGAAATGAAGGTAGATGTACTGTGCAAATTGGAATAAGTTGGTCAACTTGCTGAATATCCCACCGATTTAAAAAGCCCTGGGATGTTCTACCTTTGGAGAGGTTAGAACTGAATAATGCAGGTTGCTTTGGTTGCTCTGTGAACTGACCTTAAGGCCAGTCTGGTGTTTGGAGTACAGAGGATTAGAGAGATATAAACTGAAAGGTTGACTAAATTAAGCAATTAGTTTGCATATGTAAGTTGAAGTGGGTCTTTTATTATATTTATTGTGCAATAATAGTTAAAAATAACTCTTACTGAGGTCTGAAACAAGAGTCTGTTAAAAAAATGAGTAAAACACTGCTTCTACATTTTTTTCCATTGTATGGGGAATGCAAAACTATTAAGTGTTTGAGGGCCTTTAGTGTGTCACTATAACAAATTGTTTTTCTGCTGCATTACTTTACTTGCTCTCACTTTCCCTGTTCACTGACATCAGCTGTCTTATGCAAAGCTAGTGTTTTGCTAATTTTGCACTTACTGCTTTCTCTCACCTCGCCCACATATCAAAGTGCATTCAAAGCTGTTCAGAAGGTGTCAGTTGTGAGCCAGTTTCACTTTGCACCACAAGAAACGAAAGTACTTTCTATGCAGCAAGGAGGAAAAAAAAGCTGGTAACCAATGCAGAGGATGCAGGTTTTGTTTCTGTTTTAATTTTTGTTCATTTTCCTGAAGCTGTATAATAGCTGCAGCAGCCTAGGAAAAATTTTGAGGCATAGCTTCAGCTGAAGGAAACATCTACTCTGATGGCTTAAAACTTAAGGGAAATGTGAACGCAACCATGTTGGAGTGTAATAGTGCTTTCATTGAACAGAAATACTTCCTGTACTGGCAGTTACCAACTGATCAGTGATTCTCCATTGTTTCAAGTGTTCACTAGTGTAATTGCTTAACTTCTCACAGGTAGTTGAAAAAATTAGTGGCCCCTGCCTGTATGGCTTTTGCCTTGTGGTTTGCAGAAGAGATGCTTTGTATGCAACTGTTTTCTGTTTAAAATGGTTTTTGCACTGTTTTTAACAAAGCCCTTGACTAGGCACTTAAGATATTAACCAGCTTCAGCAGATCATGCGTCTGACGGGAACACCCCCTGCATATCTCATTAACAGGATGCCCAGCCATGAGGTGAGATCTGAGCAGATGAGGGGGGTTTGCAGGGCAGGTCTTCACTTAGTGTTCACCTCTTCTATAAATTCTCTGCTTGCATGTGGCATGGGGTGGGCAATTAACTACCTGCTCTTCAGCAAGATTCTTGTACTAAATGAAGTCTTGAGATTTGGACAGTGCGTACCCAACCACAGACTTCTGAGACTCAGGAGAGCGTGGATGTAAGTTGGTTTTATATTGTGTGCCGTGTTGTGTAGCTTCCCAGTGAACAGCACAGCCTTACTAGGACTCCAGGGAGTCAGCTCTTGCTGTACCTCTTTGCTTTTCAGTCTTGCATGAACCACAAGTAATGTCAGTTCTTCCGCTACTGTCTTGAGTGCCTGCTTGTTGGGACAGTGCTGATGCACTTAGTAAGTGTCAGAGTAAGTAAAGAGAAGGCAAAGCAAGGAAACAGACTATAGTGACGAGTGCTTGAGGAGAGTTGAAAAGTACTTTGTCTTGGTGGCTGGATTGTATTATACTTCAACAGAGCATTTATTTCCACAGGCAAGAAACTACATTCAGTCTTTGTCTTACATGCCGAAAATGAACTTTGAAAATGTGTTTATTGGTGCCAATCCCCTGGGTAAGACTTGTTTATTAAATGCTGTGTTCTTCCTGAAATTGAAGCTAGCATGTCCTGGGACACAAAGGCATTCCCAAAGTTTTGTTCTGACTGCAGTAGTAGTACAGATCAGGGCTATGTACTGTTTTCAGGTTCACAAAGTATGTGTGGGCTGAGGGTGTAAAAGGAAGAAATTGTGGGTGATGGGTGGGTCCTGAGAAACTAGATTCCTCATATACATTGGGCTTTTACAAGCTTACATTTCAGAGTACACTGTCACACATCTCACTGTGTAATCCTTTCTGTTTTGGTGCTCTTGCAGCTGTGGACTTGCTAGAGAAAATGCTGGTACTGGACACGGACAAACGCATTACTGCAGCAGAAGCACTGGCCCACGCCTACTTTGCTCAGTATCATGATCCAGACGATGAACCAGTGGCAGACCCCTATGACCAGTCTTTTGAAAGCAGAGAACTTGAGATTGAAGAATGGAAAAGTAAGTTTGGGAGAGGGGAGAGAGAGCCAAGCTAGCTTCTCTTGTGGTCATAGAATCATAGAATATCCTGATTTGTAAGGAACCCACAGGGATCGTGGAGTCCAATTCCTGGTTCTGCACAAGGGTCCTGTACAACTCAAACAATCCCACCATGGCCCTGAGAGTGTTGTCCAAATGCTTCTTGAACTCTGATGGCCTTGGGACTATGACCACTGCCCTCCTGCATGGGGAGTCTCTTCCAAGTGCCCAACCACTCTCTGGGTGAAGAACGTCTTCCTAATACCCAACCTTAACCCTCTGCTGACACAGCTCCAGCCATCCCTTGTGTCCTGTCACTGGTCCCAGAGATCAGAGCTCAGCACCTGCCCCTCCGCTGCCCCTCGGGAGGAAGCTGCAGACCCCAGTGCATCTCCCCTCAGTCTTCTCCATCCTCTGAGCTGGCTCCACCCCATGAGCTGCAGTTCAACTAAGCCCTGGTAATTAGAGGCACAAAAGAAAGTGATAAAAATATGGGCATCCTGTTGATCCTGAGATCCTTATACTAGGTGAATCTACTGTATGCTATGCATATATTTGGGATAGTCCCTGGTAACTAGTTATTACTAGGAGCATTCAAACATGTAGGCAACATAGTTGCTCATGCCTTTATGTTTTCAAACTTACACACATCTCAATGCTCTTTCATTGTGTATGTTAGTCTCTGAGAGTAGTGTAACCATTCTTTTCTTTTTTGTCTTAATTAAAACATGTTTTTAGAACCTTTTAAGGTTGTTGCAGGTTTTCTTGTACGAAGGGATGTCTTTAGTACTGCTGTCATAGTACTGCTGCTAAGTTTCTGTCACACTTTTACCACCAGGCCTGACTTACGATGAAGTAATCAGCTTTGTGCCACCACCGCTTGACCAAGAGGAGATGGAGTCCTGAGAAACTGCTCTCTTCTGTCTGTCCCACTTCACTGTGAAGGGAAGGCCTTTTCGTAGGGACTCTCCAATTACTGTTCAAGTGCCTCATCACAATATTCTCCTTGGTGGAAGGGTTTTGTGTGTGTTGAACTGGGGAGGGAGGGGGGAGGGAAGAAAGCTGAGTCCATGTAAACATGCTGCATGCTCTCTTGTATTCTGTGTACAGCCTGGGGCAAGCCTCTGGAGACCTGTTCTGACTGCACTTAGTTCTTCCAGAGTAACAGTGCACCACCATTTTGCACTGCTGGGGCAAGGTGGGGAAGTTGACATTTAAAGGTTTGGTTACAATCATTGCCATTTATCAATTCTCCTACAACTAAGTAACCTCAAAATAATGAAAGTTGGCTTATAGGCTTAGAAAGTCCTCTGTTTTCTTCAGGACTGAAGGTGGGGTTGAGGAAAATCCTTGTTCAGTACCAGGTGTCTGATTTACATCCAGGTCTTCCTGGTACAGCAGAATGTAGAGGCCTTCCAATGCCTGATCCTTGGAACATGAAAAGATGTTGTTTTGAAACTGTAAATATGTTTGTGCCTTAAATGAATGGGAAGAGAGGGGAAAGGAAATCTCTGACCCACCGTTTTTGAGGGTGAAGGCTCCCAGATAGCCAGGCATGAACTCAAATGTAATCAGGAAATAACTTTCTGAGGCAACAGCCTCAACCCCTGGATTCGGTATTCCTGTGTTTTTCTCTTTTCCTCTCCTCTTGTTCTGAGGTTTCCCAGCATTAGCTCCCAAGAGACAGAGGTTGGAGAAGGTTCTTGCTAGCCACACATTTGTGTATTCTGTTTCTTACAAGGTGGTATGTTTTGCATGTTGTAGCTGAATGTGCATGTAGAGCTGCTTGATTTTTGTCCTTATTTTTTGGGGATGGCACTGGGGCAGTTAAATCATCAGTGAAATAAATGTTTACTGAGTACCTCAGCTGGTGCCATGAAATCACAGCACCCTTCCTCCTTTGCTGCAGCTCATTGGGAAATACCTGCCATTCAACAGGAAGGAGATAATATATGGCATATAGAAACATGCCCCTTTTTCCTTGTTCTGACCTTCTAGGCAGAGAAGGAGAGCTTGGGCTGGAGAGTTTCTTGTGAGATCAAGTGTAAAAAACGTTCTTTAAAGACACAGCTATGGTATCTTGTGCCAGAACTTAACTTATTTCCTGAAAAGAATTTTTTTAGAAGTATTGGAATCCAAAGCAAAGAAATAAGCATGCATAAACACACAATCACCCTTTCACTGTCTATAAATATAAATATTTATATATATAAAACTAACATTAACCAGAAGGGTTTTTTTACCCTCTCAGATAAGAGCTTCTTGGCTGTTTTTTAGCAGTTTGATCTCTGCCCAAGAAAATGTGAGACGGGAATATGTTTGAGTATAAGCAGGGTTCAAATATTTTGTATTTTACAGGACTCTGCATGAGTGAAATGCTCAGAGTTAGGGACTGGCAGGAGGGAGGTTTCTCAGCACGTTCATGTGCTAGAACTGTAGCTGGGGAGTTCAGGAGCCCAGTTTTAGGACTTCTGGAGGAGACATTTTTAGACATTAGTTTGTTGCAGGCATCCTGTGTGGGCAACTCATCACTATGTATGTGAGGAGAAAGGCTTTTGAAATATTTTGTATTCTTGTTACCTATGGGGCAGAGAAGAACCATTTGTAGTGTTTTTACCCTGTGTTTGAAGAGGCAGCACAAAGGAATGGGACACGGATGACAAAGCCATTGATTCTTTCTAGGCTACTTCCCAGTGATCTCTTCAGGCCAAATATTTAATAAAGATCTGGGCTGAGATGAAGAGAGTAGTTATATCTAGGATAAAACTCTCCACAGCCTAAAAAAAATCAAGACAGAAAACCTCCCTTTTCTGCTGGACCAGCAGTCTGGGTATTCAGATGAAAATGTCGATATACTATGTAAACCTACAGCAAAACTATTTTTATCAGCCATTTTATGTGTAGATGCTATAGTGTGAGTTCACGCGGAAATACTGCTAAAAATTTTTAAAAATATAGATGTTGTGCGTGTGTGTCTGTGTGTGTGTGTGAATGGCAGTGTTTCGTTGGGAGTCTATCCCTAAGGGAGCCCATGTGGAATGCACTCCTGCTGTCAGTGCAATGCTGGTCAGCTGCCTGCAGACTGAGCAGGATGCTGCACTTGAAAGAAGAGATCTGCTATTTTGTTTCTATCCATGAATTTTGCTGTAATTGGTTATGCCAGATAAGATGTCACAATACCACTGGTTAAAAATAAAATTTATTTTTCAGATTTACTGCACTGATGGTACTTGCAAACCTCTTACACTAAAGTGTTTGTTTTAGCATGGTGTGAATTTCTCCCTTGTGCTGTAAGAGATCCTGTGTGTGATGGCTGGGGTGGGGGCCGAGGCCGTCTCTTGGTGGCTAACACTGCTGACATGGAGCTTCTTGTCCTTATTTGTCCCAAGTGAATTCTTTGCTACAAAAGTAGCTTAGAGTCTGACTGTGAATATGGGACACAGAAAAAAACCCCTACCTTTTATTTTCTGTTTAGTACAGGGAAGCCATAATTCAACACAAATAGACCAGCATTCTTCTGCTTACCTGGCCCTGGGACCCTTCCCCAGTACTACTGGTTTGTGCTTGTTTGCTATTTAAAAGTGATTTGTTTTTTTTTTCTCTTCAGTTGCCATCTAGTTGGTGGTGGAAAGATCTGTACCATAGTGGGGCTTTTCCAACTCCTATTGTGTATCAGTGCTACTCACTCAGAAGAACTCATAGCTGTGTTCTTCACACTGACACAACCCAATCCTCAGTCACTGAAGTTCCCAGGCCATGATGAACCAGGGGGGTTGTGTTGATCCCAGCCAGGCAGCTGATCCCCACAATGTGTTCATTTCCCTGCCACAGAGCCGTGCAGCAGCTGATTTGAGGAAGTACGAAAAACAGTGAGGGGGTGTTCTCTCAGCTCCGTGAGCCTTCTTGTTGACTTTTGCCATCTGTTGGCCTGTGTACAAACAGAAGAGAGGGGGTAAAAAGCTAAACAGGACCAGTCATTTGTTGTTTTGTGGGGAAAAAAAATCCAAAACACCCAAGATGTACAATTCCAGAATGTGCTCAGTTACAATATATCCTGGTTAGCAAAAAAAAAAAACAAAACAAAAAACCAAAACAACCAACAAACCTAAAAATCAGAGAGAATTTAATTGGGGAGGGGGAATAAATTACACCTATAAAATCAAATTACTCTCATGAAGGTTAACAGTCAGTGTGCAACCCTTGCAAATTGTTGTCCAACTACGCTCCAGTCAATGGTGGGGCCATCACAGGTAGGAACAACATACTGGGAGTTTGGGTAGGTCCATGATGAAATGTCTATTACCAGAAGGGAAGCAGTGGTAAAAATTGTAACTTATTAATGTGTCCAGCTGCACTGTAGAGGTACCTGGACAAGAATATATGGGTCATCCCATCACTTCTTTTGGTGGATGTGGAGTTAGGTTTGCAGTTAGATTTGACCTTCAAGATTATCTTTTTCCAATCTCAAGGTTTCTATGATTCTAAAATTTGCTGTTTGATTTGGTCACTTGAATTAACTTATCTCTTTACAGCTCAGACATGCTGCAGCAATTTAGGACTCCTTAATTGCTTGCTGATTACCTTCATGTGCACAAGTAGTTGAGCAAGAGTTGCATTCATCAAATAACCAAGGAGTTACATGTTTCCTTATGGACCAGGAGTTTTTGCTGTGACACTTCTTGCTCACAGGTGTATTTATAGAACCCAGCCAAGCAGGTGGTTCATTTCCTGACTTTGCTGTTGCTGCAGCCAGGGCTGATTTACACAGATACACATAAGCAGGGTTAAAATACTACCAATAGTGCCTTGTCCCTAGCTTGTATTTTATAAAGTGGCATGCTGTGCCTTTGGCTGTAGCATGGCTACTTGAAGAACATAAGGGTCAATGCTGATAGGTATTGCAGTAGTTGCCTGTAAGCAGGGACGATGAGTCTTTCCCAAACCACTGATATTTTGTGTATTTTTCATTTGCCAGGTAACTTGGCTTTAATTTTGCTGCACAGATATTCTTGGAGTAGGGACACTTTTGCAGATTACCTGTATGGAAGGAGCAGAGGCTCTGGGCAGGGTGGAGGGTTGGTGGGGTAGAACACTGTGTAAGCAGCTGGGCTGGCTTGGTAAGGCACAGCTTAGTCACTTCCTTTGGGAAGCGTGTAGGATGCATCTACTGCCTGTGTGGGAGCCCTGCCTGAGCCTCCTAATGTTGGAGCAAAATGTTGTGCCATCTGCTTACTAGGAATGGACCTTCTTGTGGACTGGGTTTGCTGGTCTGGCCTGTTCATGGTAGGCATAGCAGTGAACATGGACTCTCTGCTGTCCGTGAAGACCCCAAGAAAGCGTTAGACCTGCTGTGCGAGATGAAACTAGATGCAGCGAAGCCTGGGGAACAAACAGTTCCCAGGATGTTCCCATCTCACAGCTGCTCCTGAACTTCCTCCCAACAATCACTTGGATATAGGTGGAGAACTTCAGCCTACTTTCAGCACATCCCTGCGCTGCTGGGAAGCCAGACTTTGGAGAACATTGCCATTGCTTCCTTGCTCTTTTATGGATGTAGCATTGTGTGTTCTTTGTCATGAGGCTGGACTGTCCTTCATCACCTTGAAAGAAGAATGTCCCTGCTTGTCTGACGAGGTGCTGTGGCTTGTCCCTCAGATTCCCCAGCTCAACAAGTCCTTACTCATCCACTTGTTTGGAGAACGGATTTCACGGGACCCCCTCCAAACTGCATGAGGATATTTCTTGGCTTGTGAAGGCAGGAGAGTAAGAGCTCCAGGTGACCGGGGCTCCCAGGGGTGTGCCTGAGCAGGGCTGGGTGCTCCACTCCTATAGCAGAGCCCAGAGGCACCTGTACAAGACCAAGGCGTGTCGGGAAACCTGATGCCTCACCTCTGCCAATGTGGAGGCGGAGGGAGGAGGGCCAAAAGACATGTCTTTTCATGCTTGCAACAGCTGAAAACAGAGACGGAAACTCGCTGAAGCCTTTTTTAACAGCGCAGGAGGCCTCACGGTCGTGCTCTTACCCCAGAGACCCTCCCGTACTCCAGTACTCTGGGGGGGTGGCACTCCCACACCCGTCGGGCGATGAACATCGCAAGGAGAAGAGGCTTTTACAGACAGGAGGTGAACAACACCCTCTGGGAGCTACCCAGGAGATACTCATCCCTCCACCCGTTGGGGTCTGGAGCCTACGGCTCAGTGTGGTGAGTGGGGTTCTGCTTGCACTGCCAGCAGCAGCATGGGGTGAGCTGGGGGTGTTCCTTGCCAGGGGGAAAACAAGGAGGTGCTTGGCAACACCTCTCCATTAAGAAAGGACATTTGCATGTGTGATGGAGGCAGTTTGTCTCTTGCTCCGGTGCAGGCAGCGAGCTGGAGCCTTGGACACTTGAAGAAAATGTTTCCCCCTGTGGTCATCTCAGGTGGGCAGAGAGGGGACTGCATAGACACCGCAGCAAGGGGTGCTAGGCAGCTTGGGGTGTCACCTCAGCATTGGGGTCAGGCAGCTTTTGAGCTGCTTTGGTCTTGAGCTTGCATGAAGATTATCTGGCAGGAACTGCACGAGGGAAGAGAATACTTAGGTATCTGAAAGAAATTTGTAGATGGTAACAGAGGTGGGTGCTGGAACAAGGTATCCTTGCTTCTTAGTCCAAGATAGTTGATGCTGGGCTGCCTGGACTAAGCAGCTGGACAATACCACCCCTACTCTGATACAGTTTCCAGCTTGAAATCAAAAAGTAGATAGACGTTACTCTAAACCAGGATCAGTAACAGACTGGAATTTCCCTCATGGCTGATAATAATCCCTAACCTATGAGAGAGCAGCATGAGCTGCGGTTAATTATTCAGCTGGGCAAAGGTGCCTATAGTGAGAGCAAGCAGAAGTCAGACCTTGATTGGTTTACACTGACAAACGGGAGGAGACGGGCAACTCTTTGAAAGGTAGGTTAAATATGAAACCATCCATGATAGTATCTGAACAGAGCCCTTGTTTCATAACATGCTGAGCTAAAAATAAAAAAGAAAGGTATATCCCTTTTCATAGGTGTTGGGCAAAGTCTATCCTGCTGCTGTCACAGCACTATTCCTGAAACCCTGGTTCCCAGCTTCTGTCCTTGTCCCCTGGCTTTCGATTTATAGAGAAGTGCCCACTTTGCTGTCCAGGTGCATTTATACTTCAGAGATGCTTAAGTTAGGCCTGCAAAATCAGGCAAGACTAGACTATTTTTTTATATTTGTACAGTGTTCTCAGGTTTTTACCATTGAGGAAAGCAGGAAGGAAAACAAAGACAGGACAAAAAAAAGGAAGAGAGAAATCCTTTCAAAGTTTCCTTCCCCACCCAAGAAAACCAAATATCAGCAAGACAAATCTTTACTGGTCTCTGTGAAAGTCTTGGCTGCTCTGGAGCTCTCAAGGAGGGAGGGAGGAAGGGGTGTTGAAACAGTGCGGGGGTCCAGGGTGGTAGTAGTATTGATTTGACAGTGCTCAGCAGGGAGGTCTTGGCGCCAATTTCTGTACAAAGCAGAGGTGGAAGTGTGTGGAGTTAGGATTTGCTGTCCTCTGCTGGGAATTGCTGGGAAACTTTCCTATTGCAGTGTTATTCAGCAGCTGGCTTTTACACCTTCTTGAGCAACTGAGAAAGTAACTCAGGAGAAACAGTAAAGTCTTGTTTCTTCCCTTATTAATTTGCCAAAATCTGTAGCTATTTGGCTTCCAGCTGAATGCAATTGGGAAAGAAGAGTCTTCTGACCCCTTCAACACTGGTCTTATTGATTCTGTGCCAGCTGAGGCAGGGACACAGCGCTGCCTGCCCCATGTCATCCCAAACTGTATCTATTCATTAAATCTGTGCTGGGAAGAACATGGCGGGCTCTCTCAGCTGCGTGAACTGAATTAGCTCTTAGCTGTGCTTATGGCAAGGGTGTGACTAGTGCTGTCTGTGCTGTGCAGGCTGAAGCTCCACCACCCCGCTCTCCTGTGTTGAGAAGTGGGGTTAGATGCTCTGTACGTCAGCAGCTGGGAAGGCAGGTAAGAACGTGCACCCTCAGATTAGGAAATCTGCCTTGAATTTTGCAGAAGTTGATTGACTATGTAGTCCAAGTGCCTTCCTTTTATTTCCCTCGCTCCTCAGAAAACTTTATGCAGTGCTGTCCCCTCTGCTGATATCTGCTGAAGTCCTGAAACTGAGACTCAGAGGCCTCCTATGATATCCTACAGCATCTTCAGCGCTGCAGCTGCCTTGTGTAGCTGTTCCTGCACTTCCTTTGCTTTTACCAACTAAATGGAGAAGTGTGTCTGTGCAAGGCTGGAGGATGCAGCTAAAAGCCATGGGATTGAATATGGTGATTTATAGCCCTTCTGTTTCATGGGAGATGGGATAGGGATTTAAGAAGCTGTGGGAACTGCTCTGGAAATCCACAGCACTATTTTGCAGGGAAGACCCTTTTTTCATGTTTGCCTCTTGGGAGGAGTCAAGGAGGGGCTGAGGCACCACTGAGAATCCTGAATTATAGCTGAGGACCTCTGAGAACCTCCCTTCCCACTCGGAACCTGGGACATCCTTTGCAGTCTGAGCAAAAAGCCTTCAGAAGAAGAGAAACTGTCACAGAATTGCCATGTCCAGCCATAAACAGCAAATGTGACTGGAGGGAATAACACATTGTGTCTGTGGTGACGGCTGTTGTACCATGTTTTAGCTTTATAGAAGACTCTCATTTTCAGCCAGACCTGCTTTTACACAGAAGCATATGTGTAGCATCAAAGATCCTGAATACAGCAGAATTAATTCCAGAAGCCTGTATTTTTAATGTGTGACATCCACTGTCTCCAGGATACAGTGAAGGCACTGGCCTACATTAAAAGACAAGAGCCTCCAAGCAGATGGCAAAGCAAAAATTGCTTTATTCCCTTATCTCCTTGCATTAGGGAAGAGGGCAGAGTTAGAACTAATTCTGAACTTCAACCATTCCTGTTTCCCTCTTTTCACAGTTCTGTTACCTCCGGTTTCTTTCTGCAGGTTATAGGGATTAAAGATGAGCCCCTAACACTTGGCTAGGTATCCCACCTAGTCATCCAAAGAGCACAGGCTGTAGTCTGCTGCCCAAAGCTACACAGGGTAACATCTCCTGTGCAGAGCTCCACTGGGTTTCTCCAAAAGCCTTTCTTTGCTGTTCTTCTGTGAGCACAGGAATTAACTCTTCTCTAGGAGATGACTTGTGGGATTACAAAATTTGTTAGAACATACTGCCGATGTCAGAATTGTTTTTTATTTGTCTGCTGCAGTTCAGCCATAGACAAGAAGACAGGGGAGAAAGTGGCTATCAAGAAACTCTGCCGCCCATTCCAGTCAGAGATCTTTGCCAAGAGAGCATACAGAGAGCTGATGCTGTTGAAGCACATGCAACATGAGAACGTAAGTACTCATTTCTCTCTCTTCCTGCTGATATGAGGGGTACTTTCTTGCCACCTGGGAGCAAGTCCTTTCAGGTGGCATCGTATTTATTTATATAGAGAGAGAGATGGAATATTTTAATATAGGGAGAGATACTGACATTTGGCATGTGCAGGCAGTCTTGGGATTCAAGTGCTAACTCTGCTGTACCCAGTTGTCACCAGGCTGAAGCAGCTGTGTAATGGATGTTACTATGTAATAGTAAAAGAAAAACATTTGTGCAGCATCAGTGAGGAGTCCTTGGATTCTTCACCAGAAGTATGTTCACCCAGATGTATGTGCCAATGGAGAGCTACTACCTGAGTCCCATGTGCACAGTAAATGCTTTCCAGGTTTAAGTGTGGACTTCTCTCCTCCATCAGGTCATTGGGCTGCTCGATGTCTTTACCTCCACTGCCTCCTACCAGGGATTCCAGGACTTGTAAGTTTGGAGTTTTTTGCTCTATCTAGACTTAGCCATTGCCCAAGACACCTGTGTCTTAGCAGCAGGATAACAGATTGGGTTGAGGTGCAAGGGGGCCAGACTAAAAACCAGACATCCCCAAATAACACAGAAAATCAAAAGCACATGTCAGTTCCCATGGCTAACACATCCAGAATACATAAATGGATCACATGCCATGCTCACAGCTGGGAGACCACAGAATGTACAGACCAACCTATGTAACGAGGATGTGTTATGTTCCATGGCTATCACACGTAGTGTGATCCATGCTGTGTTACTGCTGAGCTAAGAGGCTGCACTCAAAATGGGAGAAGTATTGTTTGTTCATCAGGCCCCAGGGCAATTAGACTGAGAATTTTAAAGATATGGCTTTCTTTTCATCTTAATTCTGGCTGTTCTTTTTTTTTTCTCCTCAGTGTTTATGGTCAGGATGGACAAGTCATTTTCTCTTCCCCATTATTGGGGATGAGCAGCATGTGCCTGGATTTGGGGGTTTGGCTGATGACTGGGTAAAGCATTTGAAGGTTCTCAGAGCAGTTCCTGCAGGAAGACTGTCAACTAATTAGCAGTCTCAGCAGGTAGATACTGAAGAAAGCTAGATGTTGTCTTTTGAGGCAGGGCAGGAGAACATTACAAAGACAAATATGGGAGCCAACATAGTTTTGCTGTGTAAGATGTTTCAGCTTCCGCTTGGTGAAAGGCCGTCCTGAACTGAACATCACTTGAGGTCTAAAGTAAACTAATTCAGGATTCTGAAGGTCCTTATTCTTACTGGATGTCAGATATCTGATTTAAGAGGAGGAAAAAGAGCAATTTTCTGAGCAGGTTGAAATCCCAGCTTCACTGCAGGCTGTGCTAGTTAGCCAGGAACACTGTCACAGGAACTTAGTTACAGTAAGTTACATAGCCAAAAAAACCCTCAAGGCTAGCCTGGTCCCCTGCGTTTTTCTTCTAGACTCAGGGCCTTGTCTTACTACCTTTTAGCTACCTGGTGATGCCATACATGCGGACAGATTTACAAAAGATCATGGGACATGAATTCAGTGACGAAAAGATCCAGTACCTGGTCTACCAAATGCTGAAAGGCCTGAAGGTAGGTGGGTCTGGAGGAGTTTAGTGACTTCCACTGTCTCCTCTCTATGTCACCTCTCGGTTGACCCTAACTAAACTCCCTTCCAACACAGTATAGGAAGATGGCATCACTTAAGAACAGATATTGGCTGTTGAACTGCTCTTGTTCCAGCACACTAGAAGTGACTGCTTGTTTAACGTCAGCTGGGTATCAAAGCAATCAGCAACCTTGCAATTGTTTTTCCATGGCAGCAATTGCATTGCTCTTTGACTTGCCAAAACCCTTAGCAAAACTCTACACTGAGAGTAAGAGACTGGCAGCAACAAGAGCTTTTGCTGAAGGAGCTTCTTCATAACAGAGGCTCTTGGGAGAAGACAGAGGGACTGATTTTCTGTTTAGTAGAACAAGGAAGGAATATGCTTCTGTAACTGGCTTTGAGAGAGCAGAAAGCAATTTGAGAGAGCAGAAAGCAATTGCAGAAAACCCCAGGATGTAGAGACAGTGTCTTAATGCTGCCCTCTAACATCCTTCACCTGGAATCAGAGCATCCTTAATAACACCTTTCCCCAGTTCACTGCTATCTTGAGTTTAAAGGGGTGAAGAACATGCAGGAGATTTAATTGTCATTATAAAAGCCACGCAGTCAGTTTTTGCAATTTTATGTTTTTATGCTGAGATTATTTTTTTGAACACCCAAAATAACTAAGTTTTCATGTCGACTGCTGTAACCCTGATGCCTTTGATAGTTTGAAACTATTGTTGTATTTGCTCTAAAGAACAATTGCTTCATCTCTCCTCTTCTGCTCTACGCATCTTCTTCAGACTGCCAATAGCACTGCAAATACTATCAGCAATTCAGGGCAGAGATTCCTTTTCAAACTGCTGCCCTGCAGTAGCAGGATGCAGAGTTATGTTCTCAGCAAGTTCTGGTTTGTAGCTCTCATTTCTCTGCTGGAGAACAGAAAGTCTTGTCTGCTGGTGATCACATTGTGGCTCCTCTTTTTATTGCAGTATATTCATTCAGCTGGCATCATACACAGGGTAAGTTCATGTTTGCTCTTACTCTGATTTTTGTCTGTTTGAGAAACACAGCATAGTCATAAAGTTACTAAATTCTTAAATATTGTTTTACTAATAGCATTGTCTGCTCTGGAGTCTCTTTTGCATCCTACACCCTATATATGTTTGAATTTGCTCATTTTTACAGCATTTTGAGGAAATGCTGTATTTTCTGATGAGCTGAGAAGCATTTTATGATGCTTCTTGAATTAAAACTGTTTCAGAAAAAAACCCCCAGTAATCTAAAGCCGTGCAGCATAGCAGGTGCGGTATCTTTGCTGAATTGATACTCGATTTGTGATGTTACGGGACCCCACCAAAGGCAAGCAGAGGTTCAGCTGAGCCTTGTGTTGATGTGTTGCAACTGGAAGCATCCATATTTTTCTGCTCTTGTCTGTTGTAGGACCTGAAGCCAAGTAACCTGGCTGTGAACGAAGACTGTCAGCTAAAGGTAGGTGGAAAAGCACCACTTGGTAAGCATGTAGCGTATCAGATCATGGAGGAACTGCTCTGCCAGCAAGAACTTGGTACTGTCATGTTTCCTCTTGCCTTCTCAGTTCAAGGTGTTTTGTTATTTGGCAACTGCAGGCAGTGGGAAATACTCACCTGCTGATGTAACTTGCTGAATCAAGGTGCAAAACTTCAAATGAACATCCTGTCACTGTAATTCCTGCGGCATGGCAGTTTGTAATGACTTCCTAGATAAATTCAGTACTGCTGAGCAACACTTCCATTAGGTGAATGATCCCTGAAGGGTAACTGGATTCAATCACAGTTGCCCTTTGGTTCTCATTGACATTATGGCTGCGATTCCAGACAAAGTTATTTTTAGTACTGCTCTGAAGAGTTTGCTTGCAGTTCGCTGGTGTGGTGCTCTAGCATGTATTTTCTGTAATGTATATTACAGGGAGTGGCTTCATTGCCCATAAAGGTTGGGTCAAGCTTGTTCATCTTCAGTATTGAGGGAGAGGCCATCCTCTGTCAGCTGCAAGGTGTTCTTATAGGAAAGGGTGAGTTGTGGTGGCCTGGGAGCATGCCTTCACCACTAGGTCATAGACCAACTCAAATAAAGCACAGACTTGAAACTTAAGCTTCAAGAAAGAGAATTACGTTCCAGGTAGCACAAATCCCTGATCCTTTCAGCAGAGTCTTCTCACAACAACTGGTTTTGCAACTGGCTTGCAATTTACAGTGGAATCAAGACAAACCTGTTAATTCTTTGAACCGTCTGGTGGCTGGCTGTGGTGTAGTTGAAGCTTTGTTATTATCTGATTGGATCTGCTTAATTTTCTCTTAGAAGTGGAGTCTTACTTGCCCATAGGATTTCTTTTTTCTTTCCTGCCCTTTCTTCTTCATCTTCCTTTGCAACTGCAGATTTTGGATTTTGGCTTGGCCAGACATGCTGATGCTGAAATGACTGGCTATGTGGTTACACGATGGTACAGAGCCCCAGAAGTCATCCTGAACTGGATGCATTACAACCAGACAGGTGAGCAGCCTTGCCTCTGCAGTGTGACTATCTGATGACAAGCCTGGGGATCCTGCTGGGGCAAACCTCACGTAATCGTCCAGTTGTTTTTCTTCTTTTATCATCAGTGTTCCTGGGAGTGGAGCAGACCCCAAAGGTGTTGCAAAACTCCCAAAGCTAGTGCTTGCAGGAAATGATGAAAGCAGAGATTTTGGCAGCAAAGAACAGAGGAGAATGGGAGTGGCATTTAAATCAGTCCCTGCTGCAAGCAACAACAAAAGCGACAGCCCTAACAATCATTGCTACCTTTTCATTGCCCTTTTTTTTTTCCTTCCCCCCCTCCCCTGCCCCTTTTGTCTCTGAACAGTGGATATCTGGTCTATTGGCTGTATCATGGCAGAAATGCTGACTGGGAAAACGCTGTTTAAAGGAAAAGACTGTATCCTTTCAAACTGAACCTTTTCCTTGAGGGGAGTAATAATTCTTGGTGTTTGCAAAAAGGCTTTTTAATAAATGAGGCTACTGAGAAAAATAGGTGTCAGTCTGGCTTACCAGGAGGTAATCACAGGGACCAGTCTTTTTGGTGAGGAAGGCAGAAGGTAAGAGGGGACCTTAGAAATACACATCTGTGCTGGCCATGTGTGCCCTACCTTGAGGTTAGAGGTCTACCAGTTCAACTTTGCATGGCTGTAGCTCCATTCCCAAACCTCTTTCTGTGCCAGAAAAATTATCTGTTGATGAAAATGGCATGCCAGGAAAAAAGCCTTGGAGCTCTTTTTGCCAGTCTTATGAACTTGTGTGACTCTGTTGGGTTTGTATCATAACAAACTGAGCTGAGCTGCGGGAGGGTGTCCAGGGCTCACTCTTCAATAGGCGATCTTTAACGCAGCTTGCCAGACCTGGATCAACTGACTCAGATCCTGAAAGTAACAGGGCACCCAGGAGAAGACTTCTTGGAGAAGTTGGAGGATAAAGCGGTAAAAAAGTTCACTATGGATTTAGGTCCTGCTGGCAGAGATGTGGTGGGGAAGAGGTTAACTTCTCTACAGCAGCAGTGAGGAAGCGCAACAGCAGCCTTTTCCCCTTGGCAAGGAAGACATTTCTCTGCTAGTGGCACATCTGATGGACTTGGTGTGGATTGCAGGAACTCCTTTGTGAGATGCCTGATGCCCCAGCAAACCACCAAGCTTCTCTGTTCTCTAGCTTGGCTCTTAAAACAGAAGTATTTCTGTATCTCAATTGATAAAAATACTTCCTTGTAAACTTCTCACTGAAATGTGACATCTGGAACATTTGCTGTTCTCTCACTTGCCTTTGCTCATTGGAGCCATGAGATCTGAAAGCTGTATTTCACATCCCCTCACACTTGTCCATGTGCAGTAATTGTGCTTTCCTTGCTCTTTCAGGCTAAGAGTTATATCAAGTCCCTTCCTAAAATCCCCAAGAAGGATTTGTCTGTGCTTTTCCCTAAAGCAAATCCTCAGGGTAAGTCATCTCCGGCATTTCTCACAGGTTTTCACAGTTGGAAAAGAGGCAAGCTGACCACCCCAGCTTCAACTCTGTTTCTCCTTTTTCTTATAATTCTTATAATTTCTCCCTTGCGGTTATGCCCCTGCCCCTCCCAGGGCAAATATGTATCAATTAAAACCAAAATGATTCTTTATTACAATGATATTGTGATGTTTTGCTGGTTTTGGGCATTTCCTACTTTTTCTTTTAATTTTAAAATTACAGTCTGTAACATACAATATTCATGGAAGAGATAAACTTCTGACTTTCATCTTAACAAACCAGAAGAAAGCAGATGCTGGATATAATAGGATGTCCTGATTCTGGGTTGCAAATTAAGAATTAGGACAGTTGCATATATCAATTCCAATTGGTATGAAAGTTGGGATGAATTTTCACTGACATTAGCTTCCTGAAGTTGTTCTTGTTGTAGCCAAGCAGGTGACAATATGATCAGTAGCACTTAGATAAACAAACCAGCTCTTCTTTGTTCATTATTAATTCCCAGCCTAACATCTAAGGCACCATGGGCTTTGATAAAGTGCTACAAGACCCCCACAGTCCACTCCAGTTTGTTTTTTTTTTTTCTTAGTACAGTGTAGATCCTGTTTGTTGAATACCTGGATCTAGTGATCCTTAACAGACAGCTGATGTTAATTTATAATTTTCAGAGTCAAAACTGATTTCTTACGAAGAGCTCTCTTCCCAAGTAGCTTAGAGATGAAAGCAAGCAAAGCTGTTCTAAAAACTGAAAGAAAGCATTAAAATGTTAAAACCAAGTGGGAATGGAGCTGAAAGACTAGATGTTATCTGAGTTTCCTGCCCTCCTGTTTTCCAGGGATGTATATATATTTCTATACAGATTACTCATGTTAAGACTACCTTGAGATGCATGACTCTGAGTGAAAGCAAATTATAAAACCTGAAAAATATCTTGAGGTTACTGGCTTGCTCTTCATCCTTCTGCAGCCCCATCTGTGCAGTCCCAAAGCTTCTTCAAGACTAATTTGTTATTTCTGCACAATTTAAGTTCTGTTAGTAAGAGCTCCCCGAGGCTGCCGTTCAGCAGACTTTGCAACTCCACTGATAGGAGCTCCTCACTGCCTTGACCGGGTTGAGGAATCTCTTTCATTTTCAGGTCTGGAGATGCTGTACTGGAAATACTAGTCCCATCAACTTGCAGGGTTCATGCACATGAATCCTCTTCTCCGTAGCACCTTGCTTAGCCCTGTTGCCATCTTCCCCTACAGCTGTGGACCTGCTTGACAAGATGTTGCAGCTTGATGTGGAAAAGCGCCTTACAGCCACAGAGGCATTGGCTCATCCCTTTTTTGACCAGTTCCGAGATGTTGAGGAGGAGACAGAAGCACAGCAGTCCTATGATGACTCTCTGGAACATGAAAAGCTTTCAATAGATGAGTGGAAAAGTAAGAAGTTTATTTTCTTTGAAGTTCCTGTCTAGCATGGGACTTTCCTACCCCTGCTCTCTTTCCTGTGCACGTGCTGAGTAAGGCTGTGATTGCTTGCTGATGCCTCAATGGTAGTGCACATCTCTTACCTTGCTCTTGCTTTTCTGCATTCAGCAAAGATCCCTCCAGCTCTTCAGGCAGACTTTTTTTGCCTCTATCCTTCGTCTCTTCCAGCTCATACCTGTCACTGAATACCTCCTTTCTGCACGTATAACATTCAAGCTTTCATTTGTGTCCTCTAAAATCACACATTCATGGTTATTTTGTTATGTTTTTCAAGAGCTTATTTACAAGGAGATCTTGTCCTTCAGTCCCATTGCACGGAAGGATTCCAAGAAGCAAAGTGGGATGTCATTATAGTGACTGATGCAGCTGTGGCTGGGATTCACTTTTCCTTGATGACAGATGGGATTTATTCCAATGCCTTGCTGGTGGCCATCGTTTAGCCTGTGGGACTTCTCTGTGTGCCAACACAAGGATGGCACTATGCTGTGGATATTGAACTTTGTTCTACCAAAAGGGAAGCACTCCAGAGAGTTTTCAACATAAAAGAGAAATATATTCTTGTTGAATCTTTAAGTGGGAGAATTTTACCTGGTGTGTTTTTTTGTTTGGTTGGTTTTTTTACCCCTGTATTTGTCCACTTGAGAGAAGAGGTTTCATTCTTTCTCATTAGTCTTTTCAAGCACAGGGGTTAGTACATTAATTATGGATAAGGTAAAGGAAAAGGTAAAATTGACTGGGAAGTAAGTCCCAAGCAAAATGATCAGAAAGAGTGACATTCAGCATAACAAAACTTAATCCAATCTACCTCTGACTGTGTCCTCCTTCTCTGAGCAGTTACACAGCATCCAGCATAGCAAGGCTGCTGGGATAGTGTCAGCTTCAGGCCACTTTGGGAATGTAGTTGATCATAGGATCAGTCTGTGTTCAGAGCAGCTCCAAACTCATGCTATACACATAACTCTGCTCGGGATCTTCCCCTCTGGAGAGCCACTGCTGCTTCCTCTCCCCTTTGCCCTTCCTCCTCCCCCTCCCCTCTGCTTATTTCATTCCTGGGGTTTTGATTAGTGCTGTCTCCTCAGCACTAGTTGCAAGCACAGCCTGGGAATTCAAAGCTACTTCCCATAGTGATAGACTGGGTATCCCAAGGAGCTGTACAAACTTAGTTTGAATATGAGTCTGCAGGAAGTTTTCCAGCCTACGTTGAAACTGGTGTATCTGCAGGTCCATGGCTTATTGATACAGTCATTAGACAGTTCAGTGCCAGGCAGATACATCTGCTGGTTGTGATAACCCCTTTGGACTGCAACATCTTCTTCCCTATGATGATCAGTCAGGTTCAGCCAGTCATTCCGAAGTCCATCCCAAGGGATTTGTGCCTAGAGACAAGTGTCTTCTCTGTATCAGAGCTCAGAGCACATACTCCCCAGGGCTAGAGAAAAGTATTTGTTGAGAGGGCATGTGTACTCAGTAATACATGCAGTGTTTCTCAAATCTCTCCCTCTTTTCTAGCCGCTGAGTTATTTTGGTTTGGTTCAGCAACGTTGCTTTCAGTACCCTCTAATTTTCTTAAGTAATGTTTGGTTTTGCTGTACAGACCTCAAGGAAGGGAAAACTGCAACATTACCAGAATTTTCTGATCTCTCTTCACTGGGAACAGGAAACAGTGTTGTTGTGTTTCTTGGCAGTCACTCTGTTGCAGATCATGCCATGCAGCACTCGGGATAACCCTTCAGTGCCTGCAGCTTTTTGATAGGACAGTATTGATGTTATCCTGCTGTAGCTGCACAGATGGTCCATGCTGATAGGATGTGGTTTCTCTTGCCTCATATCTCTCTGGATCATGTACAAGCCTTTTGCCTCACTTGTCTCTTAAGCAGGGACTTCTTGCTAAGAGTGAGATGACCTGCATTTTCCTTGAGTGGCCAAAGGGAGAAGTTCTAGCTGCATCTGTCAAACAGCAGTTGGAATATTGTCCTTTTGAACCTGGCATCTGACTTGGCTGTTGAGGGAAAAAAAAAAAAGACCACTACTGAGGAAATAGTGCTGGGTGCTTGTGTCACCTTTCTGATGTTAGTGAGGCTGAGAGGGTTATATATACTCCACACAAAACAAGGGTCTTAGGCAGTGCAGTTGAGCACTTGCAAAGCCAGCTAAAATAAATGGCAGCTGACGATTGTCACTTTTGAGATATCAGGCTTTTAACTTTTAATACACAAGGGTCCTTTTTAGCAATAGCGTAGAACAACCAGCCAAAGAGGGATACAAACACCACTCAGTTTTGAGGCTAAATGAATCAACAAAGAAAAAAACACCAGTTCTCAATTCTAAATGATAATTCTCTTCCCTTTTTGTTTTATATACTTGAATAAAGATGGAGAAAATAACAGTATGAATGAAGGTGCCCAACTCATTTTGAGATGTCCTGGCTGCTGCTTTCATTTGAAGCAACATCACTGGCTTTGCACTTGTGCCCTTTAAAAAGTGGGAGAGCAAAGAAATTGAATTAACTTGCCTCTGGGAGTTGAGAGAAGTTCAGAATGTTTTTTTTTTTCAAGTAACACATTAGTTCCACAGCTTTGATATAAAACTAAACGATGGATAACTTGTTTTGATGTTGTAACACATGGCCCCCAGTTATCAGAGATGTCTGGACATTTCTGTGCATGTCATCCCACTGAACTTAATATGGAACCTAATTATAATAAGCTAACTCCAGTACAAACCTAGGAGTATAAAGTTTCAAAACTGGAGTCAAAATGAAAGTTTGCAAGAGCTCGTCATATTTAAGAAAGACACTGGAAGTGCAAAAAAAAAAAAAAAATCAAGTAAATCCCACGGTTAAAGTTCTCACATAAAGAAGGAAAATCACAGAATCTTAGAATGGCCTGGGTTGGAAGGGACCTTAAAGAACAACTCGTTCCAACCCCCCTGCCCTGGACAGGGACACCTTCCACTACAGCAGGTTCCTCAGAGCTACATCCTACCTGGTTTGGAACACTTCCAGGGACGAGGCAGCCACAGTCACTGTGGGCAACCTGTGCCAGGGCCTCATCACCCTCACAGGGAAGAACTTTTTTCCTAATACCTAATCTAAACCTACTCTCTTTTAGTTTGAAGCCATTCCCCCTTGTCCTGTTAAAAGTCTCCATCTTTCTCGTTGGCTCTGTTCAGGTACTGGAAGGCCACAATTAGGTCACCCGAAGCTTCTCTTTTCCAGGCTGAATATACTGTTCTCTCAGCCTTTGAAGTTGCTCATCAGTTATTGAAATGATTTTATTGTTTAACTAGGAAGCAAATGCATCTATAGATTGTGGTTTAGATTTTTTTAATCCTTCATGGCTAGGACCATACTGTTGCATAGCTGTTCTTTCGGGGTTAAGTGAGATCCTATGTAAATCAGCGAGAGTATTGGGACTTTATTTCTGAATCTTTGAAACGTTATTTTTCATGCAGGACAAGAATAGATTATTATTTATTTTCATGTTCTGATACAGGAATAGTAGATTTGTAAAAAAAGCATACACTGTATGTACACAGTATATACTTAAAAGGAGACATGTAAGGTTGTTCAGCAGTAAAGAACATGTTTTCCCATGCTTCTAAACCTTTGAAAAGCTCTGGTCCCACCTGAGACTTTGCAAAACAGATTTCTCATAGTCTGGCTGCTCTCAGATTCCACAGCTAACATATGTTAAGAGACAAAAGATCTAAAGTTGGACTGTACATGAGGGAAAACAGCATTCATTTTTTCCTTCTAAGATAGTTAATTCTATAAATTCAGATGGTAATATTATGCAATACTCTGCACAGAGTGGGAGGTGGAGCACACATATGCCCAAGTATGTGGTACACTCTATAAATAAAGTGTAGGAGCCTCTGCAGTTCCTATCTCCTCACTTAGCTGCAAATGTAACTTCTTGTTCATTCCTCTCCGTCCTTGCACCCACTCACACTTCTGCATATTAGGAGGCCATCTGGACCTTAAGTGTTGGTCTAGAAAATAAATACAGGCTCTTGCTATTTACATTATTTACTTGATGTTGCTTGTTTAGGCGAAGAGTGGCAGAAACAAAGCCATAGGTTCCTTGGCACCTGGCAATGCTCCAGGACGTTCTGTGGGATTCCATGCCTCCTGCAAAAAACTGGGTGCAAGATGAAGACACTCCAATGAGTCTGTGACAAAAATTCCATCTTCCGTGGCCTGGGGGCTACCGGCTGCAAGACACCGCCTAGGATGATACCCTAGCTCCCAGATAAACCCCAACCGCGAGTCTGATTGCTGGGAGGGGGGGAGGCGACGATCGGGGGCAGTGCTCTCCGACCGCCTGGAGCCAGAGGCGGGTCCCGGGAGGCCGCGGCTCCCCGGTGCTCTCTGCCCCGTCAGGCTCGGAGGGGGAAAGGGGCGGGAGCAGACCTTTCCTAAGCCATGAGGCCACCGGGTTCGGACCCCCCCCCACCTTTCCGTAACGCAAGCCCCCGGGGGCCTCCCGTTCCGTGCGGCCCGAGTGTGGGAAGGGACCAGGGAGGGGCGGGCGGTGCCTGCCCGCGAGGGAAGCGGAGCGCGAAGCCCCCTCCCCTGCCTGGCCGCTGGCTGCCACCTTTCCCCACCGTTCGGCCGGCCCGCGTTGCCACCGCCGCCTCCATCTTGAGCGTGTGTCCCCTGCTTCCCCCCCCCCCCCCCCCGCCTCCACAGCACCGAGAGCGTCGGGGGCGCTGGAGCCCCGGGGGGGAGGGGGGAGGTGAGGGTGGTAAGGGGCGAAGCGGCACCGGGGCCGGAGCGGCAGCGGCGGGAGCAGCGGCGGGAGCAGCGGCGGCAACGGCATGGGAAGGCGGCGCTGAAGAGACGGCGGTAGCCGGAGCGGACGGAGCCGACATCTTGGGCCCTCCCCTCCCGCCGCCAGCTCGGTGAGCCCGTCCACCTCGGGGGGGAGGGGAGGGGAGGCGGAGAGGATTAAAAAAGAAAAAAGAAAAAAAAAAAGGGAAAAACAACAAAAAAAAATCCCCCCCAAAGGAGGCGGCGGCAGCGGTGGAGAAGCCGCGCCGGCGGGACGCTGAGCCGGCCAGGTAAAGCGCTGCGTGGCACACCGCGACACCCTTCCTTCAGGGGGTCTCTCCTCCCTCACACCCCCGCGCCAGGGTCGCGGGAAGGTGACCGGGCGGGCGGGAAAGAGCTGGGGGAGCACGGTGCGCCGCAGCCTGCGGGCCCTTCCTGCGTGCCCGCTCTGCCCCCGCGCGGAGGGAGCGGCCCGCGGACCCTCGCGGAGGAGGGGGCGGCGGCGGCGGGCGCCTGGGGACGGGGAACGGACAGCGCTGTGTCAGCCGACCCCCCCCCCTTTGTCGCCATCTTGACCCCCCCTTCTTCGCAGCCTCTCGGGGGCACCGCCCACCTTCTCTTACGCTATTGGCCCAGGCGGGGCCAAGCGCACCCCCCATTAGTCCCGCAAAGTCTTGCGTTGCTATTGGTTTTGGAGCTGGGATGTACGGCGGTGACAGCCAATCGCCTTCCAGCCCTGCCGCGCTTTCTCTCGCTCTTCTCCGCCCTGGCCCCTCTCCTTGGAGTCTGGTCTCGCTTCTCGGGGAGCTGCGGTCCCGCCTGGGCATGGCCCGATGCTGGGCAGCAGCGGGGGTCGGCGCACGCACCCGTCGCGCCTTTTCCTTTCCCGGGGTCGGCTTCATATTTGTCCGGCTTCCTGCTGTGCCTTGACCCACATCGCTGGCTGCTACTGGGGTTCCCTGCAGAAATGCTGTGTCCCTCGCTGCACAGGATAGCTCCTGAGAGGAGCTCCCGTCGGCACCTGAGAACCCATGGCACATCATAGTTCCCTCAGGTGCTGCTGAAGCCAGACTCGGCTCATGGCACACACCATGTGTTGCTGAGCCCAGATGTTACCTTAAACTTTATCCACAGCCTGTCTCGCAACCCTCTCCACTCTGGAAGGAGTCCTCTCTTGCAGCCTGGTGCATGTCCTATCAGCTTGATTTGGTTACAGAAATACCAGGGGATGGATAAAGTGTGTGTGCCAGGGCAGGCAGTTCTCCTGACATCTGTTGAGCACTGACACAGTTGTAGACATCACTGTGGGTGTCAGGAGTATAAACCCTTGGCAGGTGCATGAAGGAGATATGAGCCTGTGGTAAGTGTGGACACAGCAGGAACGTGGAGGGATGGTTTCGAGGGCGTCAGGAGTTTAAACAGCACTGTGGTTGGCAAAAGGTGGAAAGGAGGCTACAATGGTTCCAGGTTGTTTGTTTCCTCTGGCATCTGTTGCTTTTGTTTTGCAGGTGTGTTTCTTTAACAGTTCCATGGGTGTCTGTTCCGCATTGCACAGGAGTGGGTTTTAAATCCCAGCAAACAGCCACAAGTGGCAGAGCTGGGTGGCTGGTGGTGCAGGAGAGCAATGCTGAGGAACATCTCCAGACCTCGTTTTTGACTTGATGTCTGAAAGAGAGGCAGTCTTTGGTGACAACAAACCCCTAACTGTTTAGGACTGTATGAGCTGTAGCCACTGTGAGTAGTCATGGTATGCCAGAGTTGAACAAGAGCCACGTTGCTCACATCTGCTGCTGCTCACTAAGGTCCAGGTGGCCTTCTTGCTGCAAGTCACTGAAGTTCTTCATTGTTGAGGGACCCAGTTCTTCACTGGGATCACCAAGCTATGCTGGAAAAGGCCAGGAAAGTCCCCCACTGCCTTGAGTCCCAGCCTTGCGTCCTCTGCATGTTAGCAAAGAAGCCTGGTGCTATAAAGTAAATCCTTGGTTGTTCAGTGTGGGAAGGCTAGAAGGAAGGACTGCATCATGAAGGAGAGTTGGGAAGGAGACAGGCCTTCTGCAGTGTGAGACGGTGCCTCTGACTCTTGGAAATGGCTAACACAGAATTGCATGAGTGTAAATCACAGCAACATTTAGCCTTTCCTTTAGAGGACTCATTTGTGTCAGATATTCCAGGCTGTGTGTATAATAGGGGACTGTATTGTGGTGTTGTTCGATACATGTTGATCTCTTCAATTTTTTCAGTAGAGCTTTTGACCCCTTTGTAGTAAATTTAAGTGTCCTGGCGATGGGCTTGGTTGCCTTTTGCAGCCCTCCCAGGCATCTCTTGCCTACAGGTGTAAAAGCTGCTGCTCAGGAGAATTGAACCACTCCTGAATGAACTCCTGGGGTGGAGTTAAGTTCATTCCCAGCAGCTTTATGTGTCGCAGCCACCTTGTTTGCTCAGTTGTACTTTCTAGGAACTTCACACCCTGCTCCTGGTACAATATGCAGCAGAAAGGGGTGATGGGAGGGTTTTGGAAAGCTTTGAGCATAGTATGGCAATAGCGAAAGCATGACTGTTTGAACTTTCTGCGTTCACATCAGCAACCTTTGCCCATGGTAGGACATAATCAGCATGGGCTGAAATAGCATTTAACTCCACCAGTGTCAAGCATCTTTAGCACTTCAGTGTGCATGGGTGCTGTTTGCAGAGGGATTCTTTTTTATATGTAGCTGGGAGGTGTTTTCAAGTGTGCCAGGGAGATCAAAACACGCCTAGGTTGTTGCTTAGAAATTTCTATTGTTGTAGACAAGGCCATAGTGTTCAGCTCAGTGTGTCTGAGTTCATTTCATTGCTGCTTTAAAACTTTTTTTGGAATTGAGCTGTGTCTCTCCTGATATCCAGGTGCATGTCTTATCCCAGGTACTCATCTCTCTCTGGCAGAAATTTCCATGCCATTTTAGATGCTTCTTCATAGTGCTAAGTAATTGTGTATTTTACAAATGAGTTGTTTTATGGCAGTTGGTGGAAATCCCACTTTGAGTAATTTTTCTAGAAATACATTGATTTTTTTGCTAAAGGAGCCCTGTACCCTTGTTTTTCCCATCAACAGATAAAATAGGCCTTCCTTCAGGGGCTTGTTTCACTGAAATTTGCTTGTCCCTCAACAGGTGGCTAATACCTTGTTTTTCCTGAATAAAATATTAGTTATGGGTGCAGTCAGCTCATAATAATTACTTCATCCTCTAATATTTTTTTGCACATATATCTTTTTGCTTCCAGTACCTTATTTGCTTGTACTGGCCTGAATTGGAAGAGAGGTGTTTGCCAGCAGGATTTTCTGGTTGTGGGTTTTGTGGTGTGGTTTTTTTTTCGTGGTTTTTTTTTTTTTTTTTTTTTTTTTTTTTTTTCATTTGATGATCATGTTGCCTTTGTGCCCTTATTTTAAAATTGTTTTTTCCTACTCACTGAAGCCATTGGAGCTCAGCTAGGACAAGTGCAGTTGCATGTCTGCAGTCTGTGGGTCAGTGACTGATTAAAGTTTTAGGGCAAACATCCCAAAATTTGTGGTACCTATATTTGCAGGTAGAAATTGTCATCTCATATTTTACACCTGAAATAAAATTGTGTTTACAGGTTCCATCATTATGGGTGTGCTTACTGAAACTGGCACCTGCAGCTTATTTCTGTGGATGCAAGGAAGAGTTTTAAAACCCATCCCAAAGCATGTTTTTTTCTTAATACACATGTTGTATCATGCCTTAATCTCATGGTTCACAGAAGCAGTACTTGAAAAGTGTGTTACTCCTGGAATTTGTTGCTTCTTTCTGCAATAAGCTTGGGCTTCCTGTAGGTCCTACTCCTGTGAGCTGCTGCTTGCTCTGACTCATGTGACTGAGAGTCTCTGGAGCTATGCCCTTCATAGAGCACAAATAATGCATTGGCTAACTACAAATTGTGGGTTTATAGTGTGTTTTCTTGTCTGTGGGTCCCACAGAAAGGCACTGAATATGGGATTGCTTTATATAAGGGTGAAGTGCAGGTTCAGGCCTCTGCATAGCAATAGATAAGCTCTGGGCTGGCCTATCTTCTCAAGGAAAATTTACATTTGCTTTTCTTTGTCTACTTTCCAACTTCTCAGCTCATTTCTTCCCATAACTCATGTTCCCATTGTTGACCTTCCCTTCTTGCTTGCGTTACTCACTTGGCTTTCTCTCTGCTTTGCCTCTTTGCTAGCTCCCTTCTTCGCCCGCAGATCACTGAGCTCTGCGGATGTTTGCAGCCTCCCCCCAGATCATCTCACCAGCTTCAGGCTTCTCCTCTGCTCCCCTTTGACAGACACTTCCTTAACATCAGGAACCAACTCTCAACTAATTATCTGGGTTGCTGATTAGCAGTTTGTGAGGACAGAGATGGCCTGGGTTTTTGTTAAGGCTCTGAGCAAATACCATTGCCTGGTTCCTGGTGCAGTCTGGAAGCTGCCTTGCTGCTTTCCTGCTTGTACCCCTGTGGATTCTCCATGCAGAACCGGCTCAGGTGCCTGAATGTGAATTATGACTCTAGGGGGGCTAACACTGAGCCAGAGCTACGAAGTCCATTTGGATCCATGCTGCTTGTTCCCATGCTCGTTCCCCTTCGCTTTGTCCTTGATCCCACTGAAGAGCGTAAAAGGGACACACATCTGGTATCTGATATATTGCTTGGTTCATCCTCTGGTTCTGTTTGTGACCCATTTGCATGTTGGGAAGGACACAGTCTGTTCAGTATACACTATCTGGAGAGCAGTGTAAGGAAAAGCTACATCTGAGAGAGAAAGAAAAGCAAAGCTGGAGGATGATTTTTCATTATAGAACTTTTTGCATCCGCAGTGTTGGAACAGAAGAATTGGTGGTGGCAACCCTTGAGTGTGAAACTTGGAGGAGCTCCCTCCTGGACTGAAGGAAAATTGCTAGTTTTCTCATCTAGAGCTCTGTGACAAAAAAAAATAAAAAAAATTGGGAACTACTTTCATAAGACCTGAACAGTGCATTCCTTTTGAACCAGAAAACATCCAGCACATTTTGTGTGCTATTTGGGATATAAAAGAAAAGTCACAGACAAAAGAACAGATAAGAACTCATTGGCTTGTGTGAGCCTAATTCATGAATAGTGCAAGCATATGTGATAAGTAGTATTTGAATTTCAGAGGATCTGAATGTTTGCTGATCTGAATGCACAGCAGACTGTATACTGTGCTGTAGAATTATTTTGAGCTCTTCTCACTGGTGGTATGGTGGTAGATACATCTCCTGACTTGCAAATAGAGAAAGTTTGAGGGTGCTGTGCATTGCTCTGATACACAGTGCAAGAAATGGTTGATATATCAATTACCTGCTTGTATCTAAGCAGGTGTAAAGACTCAGCAAGCCTGAAAATGCTGAAGTCTCTAGTAGAAATTTGCTCTGTTGCAATGTTGAGTGAGTTTTTCAGTCTGCTCTGTTTCTTGCTTGTCTCCTTGTCTTACACTGTCCTCTGTCCTGTTCTGTTACAGGGTCTCTGGACCACAGTGATGAGGAAGCCTCGAAGGAGGTCCCGGCAGAACTTGGAGGGGAGGCGTTCTCCCTCACCCTACAGCCTCAAGTGCTCCCCGACTCGGGAGACGCTGACGTATGCTCAGGCCCAGCGGATCGTGGAGGTGGACATTGATGGGCGGCTTCATCGCATCAGCATCTATGATCCCTTAAAACTCATTACAGAGGATGAGTTGACTGCCCAGGACATTACCGAGTGCAACAGCAACAAGGAAAACAGTGAGCAGCCCCTTTTGCCTTCCAAATCTAAGAAAACACCTTCTAAAGGCAAGAAGAAGGAGTCCTGCTCCAAATATGCACCAGGGACGTCTTTACACTTACCCCAGCCCAACTTCCGTGTGCTGGACTCTTTCAGCCAGCCAGATGCCCCTCCTCTTCCTGCTGCCTACTACCGGTACATGGAAAAGCCTCCTGAAGACCTTGATGTAGAAGTGGAGTATGACATGGATGAGGAGGATCTGGCATGGCTGGAAATGGTCAACGAGAAGAGAAGGGCTGATGGTTATGGAACAGTTTCTGCTGACACTTTTGAGTTGCTGGTGGATCGATTGGAAAAGGAATCGTACCTTGAGAGCCGGAACAATGGGGCTCAGCAGTCCCTCATTGATGAGGACGCCTTCTGCTGTGTCTGCATGGATGATGAGTGTCACAACAGTAATGTCATTCTATTCTGTGATATCTGCAATCTGGCTGTGCACCAGGAGTGTTATGGTGTGCCCTATATCCCTGAGGGGCAGTGGCTTTGCCGCTGCTGTTTACAGTCCCCTTCTCACCCTGTGGATTGTGTCCTTTGCCCGAACAAAGGTGGAGCCTTCAAGCAGACTAGTGATGGCCGCTGGGCTCATGTGGTTTGTGCCATCTGGATCCCAGAGGTCTGCTTTGCAAACACTGTTTTCCTGGAGCCCATTGAAGGGATCAGTAACATCCCTCCAGCTCGGTGGAAGCTCACATGCTGTATCTGCAAGCAGAAGGGCATGGGAGCTGCAATTCAATGCCACAAGGTGAACTGTTACACTGCTTTCCACGTCACCTGTGCCCAGAGGGCTGGTCTCTTCATGAAGATTGAACCCATGAGGGAGACCAGCATCAACGGCACGACATTCACTGTGCGTAAGACTGCCTATTGTGAGAGTCATTCCCCACCTGGGATGGTAAAAAAACGGTCTCCAGCTGCTAGTGGTGATGGGCAGGAGGACACTGTGAAGGACAAGGGAGAGGAGGAAGCCAATTCTGCCCCTTCCAAAGGGTCTCTGAAAAAGAACCAAGTGAAATTGAAGCAAAAGATCAAAAAGGAGTCTGGTGATGTGACCAAATGGCGTTCATCTGTGCCCATGGTGACCATCACACAAATTCCCTCTTACAGGTGAGTGTTGGAGGTTTAGGGAAGGAGTTGAACAGCTGGAGCTGAACAGGATCTGTTTTAAGGACTCAGTCCCTGTCATTGTTGAACTTGGAAACACTGAGGCGTTTCAGTCAGGACCTAGCAATAAATATTGCTGTGTCCAGAGTGCTCTGCAGCATAATTCCTGACTGGCTTTCTTCTACGTGAGCGTCATTGGCATACTGTGCTTTTTTCTTGCTTTGCCAAACAGCCATCCTAGACTGTTGTGTAACACAGACTTCATGGTGGTCCCTAACAGCAAACACCCATCTATCATGAAGGTGTTTTTGAAATACTTCAGGCATTACAGGTTGGTAGGCAGGTAGGGGTCACACCAGTATTGACCTTTTTTAAGTCTAATTTTGTAGCTTCTTAATTCCTCCTTTTACTACAGAGCATGTCAAACTTGTCGGTGTTGCAAGCAGCTTTGAATTTGACTGTTTATATTTCCTCCCAGCTCTCCCTTGTGCAGAGCTAGGTAGTGCTGAATTTTTGTTTGATGCCTTAGAAAGTGTGTTGATGTGTTGCTGGTATTTTAACAGATAGGTGTTGGAAACTGCTGATAAGGCACCATGTATAATCTAAGAATGGTAAGCAAGGGTTAAAATAGGTGATATATTATTCTTGGACTCCTGTCAAGACTCCAGCTTAATAACATCAGGCTTAAATGGCCCCCAGAAAGTTCTTAACAGAGAAAGTAGTTTTGAAATTAAGGCTTGGAGCTGAATTGGTGATTGCGTACTTTGACAGTGCTGTGGCAAGTGCTTGGTGAGACTCTCCAGCCAAGCTGCTACTAACATAGAGATATATTGTGAAAAGTAGGCACATATGTCTTCATGCTGAGGAGATCCCAGATCATACCAGTTTATGTTCATTTCATAGTGTGCTTAACACAACACTGCAAAGCTTCATCAGGAAACCCAAGGGTCCACAGAGTCACAATTGCTTTGCACTTGGCTCTATGACACTTCTTTGCTTCCTTCAGGCTGAACAAAATTAGCAGTGGGCTCTCCCTCCAGAGGAAGAACCAGTTCATGCAGAGGCTCCACAACTACTGGCTGCTGAAACGGCGGGCGAGGAATGGGGTGCCCCTGATCCGGCGCCTGCACTCACACCTCCAGTCCCAGCGAAACACAGAGCAGGTACTGGTCCCCAGTGGAACACCCATGGGAGGATGGAGAGCTCACATTACAGGAGGAGATGTGCTTGGCACATGGCTGGAAAGGGCATTAAGGGTGAAAGAATCAGAGGCCTGATTTAAGTGTCTTCTGGTCTTCTCTTGGTATGCTCATGCCTGAAGAACTGAGCTAGTATATTAGGGGGATATCCATCATGCCACTAAAATTTGTGTTGATGAGAGCGCGGGTGGGAGTTTTCCCCTTGAGTCAGGAGACCCAGGATTGTGCAAGGGTGTGATGGACCCGTGGTGGACTGATCTCTTAGATGATTTATAAAATCACATTTCTTGCGAGTGATTAAAGAAAATGGGTGTTAGCTCCAGAGTTCTGGCCAAATTCCAGTTTGGGTCATTCTTCCTGCAGCTTCAATTTTGCCCATCCCATCTACATTCATATGGAAGTTTAGACATAATCATCAGCTCTGGACTCCTTTGCTTCCTCCTCTGAGCTGGTGTCTAGAGTCACTTGATCTCAGTGCTATTAAGCAGCACTGCATTTGGCATGAGAAGTAGTTGGTGAACCAATTAAGCAGTTGGACTCTGCCCTCTAACATAGCCTGTCAGTAGGTATTGTGTACAATGTGCACGTATAATTTTACTATAGTTGGAGGAATTTACAGACTTTTCATTTGCAAGAAGACTGCTCTGGGTGATAAATAAAAAAATTATTTCCCACTTGTCAGTGTGGAGCTTGGGAAAGTGCAGCATTTCCTTGGTGTATTACATTGGCAATTTACCATAAGTAAGTTCTTAAAAACAAATGTCCTATTAATATAAACCATGAAGATCTTATGAAGCAATTGTCTTCTCGGCAATCTTGTGAAAATGTATGCACTTCAGGTATATCATCCAAGCCATTAAGAAAGCTACAGATTTAGGAGAGGAAGGGTGATTTTGTTGAGAAGCCACTGAACTGTGTCTTGGAAGGTGTGAGCTCATCTGTTCACTCAGGTCATCACTGCTCACAGTGTTGACTGTTCTTTTATATTTTGGCAAATGTCTTTCCGTGGCTCTATTTTTTATTGGTTACAAGGAGGATAATAATAGCTCTTTCCTCCCCTGCTTTTGGTCACCTTGCCTTTATTTTGTAAATGCTTTGGACTGCTGCTTCAATGCACAGCAGCCAATAGAAAAATTTCCAGCCTCTGTAATAAACTTGGATATAAAAGCTGGGAGAGTGTAAATGAGCATGCACTGAAGTGTGTTCCCAGAGTGTAGCTACAGTATAACTTGGGCTAACTTCACAGATAATATAAAATCTAGAAAGGCTGATTTTTTGTTTGTTACAGCTAAATGCTGTAGAAAGGAAGGGGCGTAGTCTGAACAAGAGACAAGTGAATAGGAGGAAGAGGAGAGCAATTCAGTGGGGATGCCTGGAAGAAGAAGGAAACACAGGAAGCCAGTTGTGCTTTTTATCTCACCCCACTGCTGTATCTTACAGAAGGAGCAGGATGAGAAGACCAGTGCAGTGAAGGAAGAGCTGAAGTACTGGCAAAAATTGCGGCATGACTTGGAGCGGGCTCGACTGCTCATTGAGCTGATCCGTAAGAGAGAAAAACTCAAACGGGAGCAGGTGAGTAGTTCTGACTGTTGAGTTGCTGCACTTAACTTCAGTCCCATGCAAGCACTCCGTGCTGCAGGAGGCAGAGGAGGAACACAACAGGTTTTTTTGAGCCTTTTCCTCTTTTCACAGAGTCTGACTGTTGGGTACGCAGAACTCTCTCTCCCTCTGTCAGTCACAGGTTTGCACTGTGCAGCCTCTGCCCTCAGAACCAGGACTGGGCTGCAAAGTACTGGGAAAATGTGTTTGCATAACTAATAGTGGATTTGATTTCTGACCTACAACACCCCTTCTATTTCTGGGCAGGTGTTTTGCAGAGCAGAAGTTAGATCTCCTTTCATGATTATTTCAGGAGTTTGGTAACACCTACTCCAGAGAAAGGTCTAAATCACAATTCAGCTCTTAATCTGTAAGCTAAAAATTCCTGTCATTTGTCCTCTATGTACATTTTTTAGATAAAGAAGTTTTATGATGACGACAATTTACTAAATTTTCCAGTTTGCTCTTTGAGCTGTGTGTAGATCTCCGAAGCTGCACCAGTGAAGGTTGCTTCCCATATGCTTGCCAGCTTTTCCTGTTGAGGGTCTTTGCTTGCCTTACCTGGTTGCTGCACCCACGACTGTGCTCTACAGCAGGAGTATCTTCAAGGACAGCTTCATGAAAGGCTTGCCTTGCATATGGTTAGCCCTTACATGTGTCCTCAGGCCTTGCCTGGGTGCTTTCTGGCTGTCTGCAGGGAGTCAGACAGAGGGAAAGCAGCATCCTCTATGATCACAACTCCTCTGCAATTTTTTTGTGGCCAGAAATTACCCATAGCTTTTCTGAAGTCCTTTTGATGCCAGAACTGGTTCATTTGCTGCACTGTCCTTGATTTACATCAGTAGTTAAGCCCTCCTTGCTGTATGGACATATTTTAGGTAGGAGGATCAAAAAAAAATATAGTTCTTGGGCTTTGTTCACATTTGATACCTTGACATATCCCTGTCACAGCTGGCTAAATCCATAAAAGCTTATGGAAACTATGATGTGCTTTATAAAATGATAAAATATCACAGAAAAGTGTGTCTAGTTGGAGCTCTATCCCAGCCCAACTTTTAGGTGAGTGGAGAAGGATGCTCCAGAATCATGCATCTTTGTTGGACTTCTTTCCTGTTCTGGGGGAGGAGTGTGGTCTTTATATCTTGTCTTCATTCATTCTCTCACTGATGCTGTCTTGTTGCTTAGCACATCAGTTTGCTTTATGTAAACAGACTTGCTTCCCTTTGCTATTGGAATGGTTGATTTAATGACTTAACAAGCGATTATAAGATCAAAGAAATTAAAATGTTAAAAGACAAATAAATACTTTTATCCTGTTCCAGTCTTCTTTGAATAGATTTTCAGTGCTACAACTTGTTTGCTTGAAATCAAACAGTATTAGAGACTTCATAAGGGATATAAGAAATTGTATTAGGAATTTGCAGACATCAAACCTACTGTTGTTGTTTGACTTCTGCCTTGAAGTCTGAGAGCTTGTATCTTAAACTTTGTTTATGCTCTGTAGTCTAATTATGGATGTTGTTGTTCATGTAAGTGCCTGCATACTTTCAACTTTTATATAATGTTGCTAATTAGCATAATAATAATATCTTAAGGCAGGGAGTTCTACAGGATAATTTACCAGGTGTGAAAAGCCTCTGCCTGTTTTCATTTTTAGTTGTAGTATCTTTTAATTTTCTGGGGGTTCCTTTTGTTTTGACTTGATGAGATTGAATAAACAGGATTGGACTGTGCAGTTAGACTCTGTAAAGTGCTGTCTGCTGATGTACATCCTGCACGTGGAGAGCACAATGTGTTTCCCAGAAGTTCTACAGCAATGAGTCTACTAGGCTAGTTGTATGCTGACCTGAGGTTTCCACCACTGAGTAGAGCTGGGGTGATGATTCAGAAGAAACTGGAGGGAGACGCCAGTCACATATCCTGTCCTCCATAACTGTGCTCATTGCTGTTTTCTCATTCCCAGGTCAAGGTTCAACAGGCTGCTATGGAGCTACAGCTGACCCCTTTCAATGTCCTTCTGCGCACAACACTGGATCTACTGCAGGAGAAGGATGCTGCCCAGATCTTCACAGAGCCTGTTAACCTGAATGAGGCAAGTCTCTTTCCTAAAGGTGTCTAGTGGGTTGTAGATAAGGTATTGCTGGGCAGAGGCTCATGTGCCATCATAACCCTAGAAGCACAAACTACCTTGTCCCAAGCTGCTGGTGGACTAAAGAATATCTCCAAAAGGACTCATGATGTGAGTATCCTTTCAGGCCAAAAAAGGGCATTTTTTTCTGGAAGCTTTAGCACATCTTGTACAACTAATGTTTTGCAGAGCCAGGGTATGTCTGCCTTGACTGGGTGACACAGAAATGAACTTCTGGTGCTGCCCCTTGCCAGTGGAAAGGGCATTAAGAGTGCTTATGATGGATGCACTCTAGTTGACTAGTAAATGGTTTTTGTAATTGTACAGGTTTTATATGTTTAGGTTCCAGATTACCTGGAATTCATTTCCAACCCAATGGATTTTTCCACCATGAGGCGGAAGCTGGAGTCCCACCTGTACCGAACATTGGATGAGTTTGAGGAAGACTTTAACCTTATAGTTACCAACTGCATGAGGTATAATGCTAAAGACACGATTTTCCACCGAGCAGCTGTCCGGCTCAGAGACTTCGGAGGAGCGATATTGCGTCACGCACGGCGGCAGGCTGAAAGCATTGGCTTTGACATTGGTGTGGGGATTCACCTGCCTGAGTCACCCAAAACTGAGGACTTTTACCGCTTTTCTTGGGAGGACGGTGAGTAATTATTACCATTTTTTTTTCAGGCAGATCATAATTTTTGTTCTGAGTATGTCTTTCAGCCTGCATGGAAATCATAGCCATCATTCTACATACAAGACTTTTCCTATCCATCTATTTACCTAGGCATATATCTAACTCCTTTAGAGTCTCAGAGAGCAGGATTTCAGGTGAACTGGGCACTCTGAGCTAGGTACAGCTTAGCTCCAGCTCTCTTAGGGCATGCCTGTCTTGGAAGAGCCTTGTAAACTGCTCATACTCTTTGATTTGTGCTGTGACTGTAGTACAAAATTGCTATTTTACGAAGCAATGCAAAGGTGGATCTAGGATTTTTTGCTCTGGGGAAAGCTTATGCATTTCTTTGTATTGTAAATTGGCAAAGTGTAGAGCCACTGGGTTAGATGAAGCACTGAGATCTGGGAGGGGGTTATGGGACGGTCAAAGTACTGGGTGGGACCCAATCAATCCTATCTGAGATTTCCTATTCTCAACATGATCTCATCCATTCCTACAGCCCTCTTGCGATGCAGCTCCAAAGCATTGGTTGAATAACTTGGCTAAACTTAGTACAGGATACTGAGGCCAATATGAAGCACTCAGAGCTTGCAGTCTGCTATCTGCTTCCTAAATGTTGAAGCTCTCTTGGGTACAGATGGAGAGTCATTATGAAATTTGTGTTGGTGTATGATAGCACGTCTTTCAGCTGTCTGTCCTGCACCTTTGGAGGCCAGCCCTTCAACAGAGCCAGAAGAATGGCCAGTTCTGTTTGTGGTCTGATTTTGTTATTTAATCTGACAATGAAGTAGGTTTCTGACAAAAACCTAGACTGTGAACTGTTCTGTGTGGGGTGCAGACACATGTCCTTTCACTGTGGCCCCTGGGACAGTAAGGGGAACTAAAGGTCAGTGCAAGTTAAATCATCTGCTTTTTGCCCAAAGGAAGGAAGTCATAGCTCCAAGGTTAATGACTGCTAAATCCCCAGACTAAAGCGCTTGATTCATGAATAGCATCAAAGGGAGTGAGGCATGGCAGTGGTCCCAGATGCTTCTTCAAGGAGCCTTACTCCTTCTCCACTGTTACAATCTCTTTTGATGCAGTGGATAACATCCTCCTCCCGGAGAACCGGGCTCACCTCTCCTTGGAGGCCCAGCTGAAGGAGCTGCTGGAAAAACTAGACACAGTGAGCACCATGCGGTCCAGTGGTGCACGGACACGACGCATCCGGCTCCTGAGACGGGAGATCAACTCTGTTCGGCAGAAACTGGCCCAGCAGCAGAACAAGACCATGGCCAAGGGGGAGACTGTGCTGCGGGACCAGAGGCTGGAGAAAACATCAAGGGATGGGGATGAGGAAAGGGAGAAAGGTGAGAGGTTGCAGCAGGATTTTAATTCCAGCTCTCAAGTGCATGTCAGCAGTAAAGACCTGCTGTTTCTCCTGTCTGTAGCCCTGGTGAAAGATGGGAATGGCTGTTGGTAGTTTTGGGAGTAACTCTTTGTAAAATGTTCAGGCAGGTTCTTTACTCCTTTAGCAGATGATGCCAAGCCCCCGCACCCTCCAACCCTTGAGCCCACAGGACCTGCACCCTCCCTCTCAGAGCTGGACTCTCTGCAGGACCCTCCAACACTCAAACCCATCAGTGAAAGTAAGTCCTTGAATCCGCTGCAGAAGAGGGTGGTGTTGGACAGGGAGCTCTTTGACAAGAAGGCTCTGCAGCGGGAGAGCCAAGCCTTCCAGCGCCTGCTCACCAACAACAACCTGAATGGACTGGCCCTGTCGCCTGCAGACACCCCTGCCAGCCCCTCCTTCAGCAGCGTGGGCCGACGAACATCTGTCCTTTTTAAAAAAGCTAAGAATGGGGTGAAGCTGCAGAGAGGTCTGGACTGCTCCCTGGAAAACAGGGAGGACCACAGGCAGAGTGGGCAGCTTTCACCCTCCTGCCCTGATGGGGAGCGACAAGCTCGGAAGCGGCCGCAGAGCAGAACCTGCAATGAGAGCAATCGAGAAAAGTCACCCAGGCAGGCAGGACAGAGAGGTAAGGAAAGACGTAGTGCCATGATCTAGTTGACATGGTGGTGTTAGGTTATAGGTTGGACTTGATGATCTCAGAGGTCTTTTCCAACCTAATTGGAAATCCCAGTTCCTTGGGATTTCTTTTCCCCCTGAACCCTTGGAAACTGTGAGATGGAACTGAGGACACAGACATCTTGGGGCTGAGTAAAAACTTCTGCATCCAAACTACACACCTGGAACTGACTTTATGCTTAGGGGAAAACATAGGCTTCATGACCAGATGTGCTTGGTGAAAGCTGCATCTCTTCCACATGTTTCTAAAATAGGGCAGAAAAGACATGTCCTTAATGAGTTGCACTTCTCCACTGACTGTACATGTTGTTTTTGGTATCTTAGTTCAGCTCTAGTCACCTCCATTTTAGACATTTAAAGGTACCAAGATGAAGCCCAGGGAAGTCACTAGAGATTCTTCTCCTTGCTAGTCTACATGGCTGCTGTAAGAGAGAGTTTTCCATTTTGTGTAAGGCAAGCCAATGTGCCCAGCTGCTTGCAAAGCTGTTGAGTAGCCTGTTTGGAGACTCTGGGCTAAGATGTTTGCATTCCTGCCCTTATAGAAGGGTTTGTGTTGGCTCTTATGAGTGAGAGTTTCCTGCTGCAGAAATGATGCATTTGGTTGCAAGTGTGCACAGTGTGTAGTAACACAGCACCCATGTACGATGATATGTTAAACATTGCTTTTAAATCAGCTGTACCCTCAGTTCTGGAATTTAAATAAAATTGGTAGGAATACCGAGAAGATTCCTTTTCAAATTAGATTTGCAAATAAGAATAAACAGCTGAGGTGAAATTTGGAAAGAAACAAGAGGAAAGAGACATCTGAGTGACAGCACTGTAATTTCTTTTGATTCTGTGTGAACAGCTGTTTTGGGACAGTTCCCATCTGTAAGGTTTGACTTGGCCTACACTTCAAATATTTTCTCTTAACTGTGAGGCTATCATAAGGTTGTGCTAGCATATTGAGAGTGGGAGGAAAGCAGTTGAATGTGGAGATAGACTTACCAGGACAGGTAAAAGGAAACATAAATTACTTCTCCAAAGAGTTGAGGGACTCACCATCATCATCTGTTGGTAATTAAAGCAGAAAGTTGTCATCTGCATGGGATACAGGTCAGAATGATAGGCTGAAATTAAAAAACGGGAAAATAAAGGCAGAGTGCTGAAAAATCACTGATAACTACGTTTCTCCTTGGCTGAAGCAGCACTACTGGCTTTTTTTCAAGTTGCAGCACTGCTTTTTTGTTACAGCTCCTTCCATGATGTTAAACACAACTGATTTCTCCTAATGGAAGGGGGTGTTTGGTGTGATGAATCTGTGTTACTGCAGAAGCAGGTCATTGTGATCAGGATTTTCATAACAAGGTGTTTCCCAGAAATTTGCGCCTTGTGGCACTTCCATATTTATGCCTAGAAAAAACAATAGTGGCCTTGCCATGAATTTGCCCGTTGTATGGCTGTTGGACTTTTGGTGAGCCCATGGGAACTTGGTGGAGGTAGGTGCCTGGATGGGGGAAGGCCATGGTCATCTGGCTTCTCGTGCCTTCTCTGAGCTTGGGAAAGCTCTCAGGAGTCAGTCCCTGTCATTCCCATTTGTCTCCTTGGCAGGAGTGACTAATGGCTTTGCAAAGCATGCAGAAAGCGGCTCTGACTTTGAGTGCAGCTCGGCCCTGGGCAGTGGACTGGTGTTTGAATCCTGCAGGTAAGTGCCGCATGCAAAACTGTGCCCTGGAACACCTTCTGTGTCTGGATTTATCTCTCTGCTTTTGTTCTTTGACTTCTTCATTTTAAACACAGCCCAAACTGTTACTTCTGTGCCTACTCTGAAAGACAAAAAGCTGCCGTGTTTCTGTCCTGTTCTTTTAAGCTGTAGGTCCCAAAAGCAGGGCTTGATTTTTCAAGCAAGTGGGTATCTGTAACACTTGTCTCTCTCAATGCATACACATCCTCTCTGCTGATGAATGCCTTGCAGTCCTTGAGAGCCAAAACTGGAAAAAACTTGAATTCAGATTTTCATTTGAGCACTGCAGGTAAAGCTGAACTTCTACCACCTACCGAATTGCTGCTTTCTTCCTCTCAGAAGTTTAAAAGTAGAACTAGGTGCTTCAAACGTGACTTAGAACAGACTTAGAGCAAACACCTGACATATTTTGGTCAATTTCAGTAGGTATATATGGGTACCCTGTCAATTTTCTGGTCTTATTTACCTGTCTAGCCCTCCTAACACTGATTTAAGTTATTTCACAGCCCTTTCACTGCGCAGTAAAACCTCTGTTACACCAGAATCACATTTGAGTGGCAGGCTGAGCACATTTGAGCTCAATGGGTAAGATCATCCAGGACAGACAGAAGCAAGACGTTTTTAGTTGATATTTATGGTTATGTTTGCAGTGCCTTGAACATGACCCATCACTAGAGAAATATGTTTGAACATTTTGTGCTTCCTCACAATGCATGTACTCAGTTAGTTGTGTAAGATTTCAAGCTTGTAGTGTTAGTTGGGCACTTAAAATCATATGCCTCTGCACACCCGTTCTCAGGGCTGAACAACAGATCAAAACTGTTAGCTGTGTAGTAAATTGATCTGCAGCAGATTGAATCCCAGGAGCCTTTTTCAAACGAAAACTCTGCTCTGCTGGGCAGAGGGATCCTAAATGTTAGCTGCCCAAAGAGGCGTATAATTTTGCACTTGTAGCTAAGGTTTGATTAGTGTTACCATTGTAAATCTGTTTGCAAAGTCTTTCATGCCCATGACAAGGGGCAAGGCCCTGGGTTTGGAGGAGCAGTTCTTAGGCAAGGGCTTTTTCCCTGTCGCAGAGTGATCCCACCTCCATAGTCAGGTGCTGGGCAACCCAAGGGCAACATGTTTGTACCCCAGTAAATTATCTTTCTTTGCACATGCTGAGCCCCTTGTAGGCTTAGAACCTCCAGCTCTTCTTTGAGATGAGACACACATGCACCACTTCGTCTCTCCCCTGTTTTCTGGGCTGTGTGTCCTGATCTTCATCTCAGTCATTGCTTCTTCCGTAAGTTGGATGCTACCATGACCTCTGTGCAGATCTTACAAGACGTTATTGCAATAAACTATCGTAAGGTAAGAAGCTGCATTGATGGGAAACAGGAGACACCTGGATTTGCACATAGTTATAGTGTCATTTAAATGAGGGTCCTTGAGTCATGCAGAAATCTTTGATGGGGTGAGGATGCTGTCAGAACAAGAGCAGGAGCCAGAAATTGCCTTTCAGGCCATGTCTTGGCCTTATGGCCCCACCATATTTCCCTCCATTTCTCCATCTGTAAGTGATGGACACAAATGTGAATTCATAGGGAGCGTGTGGACTTATTGGTGTTTGTACAGTACTGTGAAGATGAGAACTGTGATGTAAGCGCTTATTTCAAGAACTGCGAGCAAAATTATCACTGCATCAGCTCTCAAGTGTGACATCTTGACTAGGTTTCTCACGTTTACAGCTTGGTTTCTATTAGGCCCTTTCGTAGTTCATGGGAAAGCTGGGATGACGTCCATTTTACTTTCACCAAAAGAGATCACATTTTGGTCAAGTATTCGGTTTTCTTTTCGTGTCAGTGAGGCACCGGTGCAGTAATTTTTCGGTATTTTAGACAGAGCTGGGGAATCTGTTTCCTTGTCTTTGTTTTCAAGGATAATCTGTTTTCTCCTAATGCCCTCCTTTTCCATATCTTTCTAACAGTGGTTTGATGCCTCCTAAACGCAGTCGAGGAAAGCCAGCTCTTTCTCGGATGCCCTTCATGGAAGGTGTGAATGGAGATCCTGATTTCAGTGGCTCAGGTGAGAATGCACAGCACACACTGCTCTGGTCCCACCGCACTGTAGGGCTGACATCCATATAAACCAGAGAGAGCACCTCCCAAAGCACACCAGGAACCAGTCCTGCACAAACTATCCAGGTTTTATGATCAGGCTGCTGACCTGCCTGGGCATTATTACCTGCTTTGTTACAAATTTTTTTTTATTGCATAAAAGATTTTTCCTTCTTTCACCTTTGCCGATTGCCTATGCCCAGTGTTCTCTCTGTAAGGATATTTTCTGTAGGGCTGGTTTGTGTAATGTGCCTGACACTGTCTTCTCCTGTTTTGGGACTAGTTCTCTTTAATGATGCTGTAATATAAAGAGTTAATTGTAAGAGGAGTCTCTCTGGAAATGACTTCATAGCTCTTCCCTCTTGTATTGCTTGCAAGGTCTTCATAACAAAGTTGTCTTTGTCAAACTGTGCTATATGTCTGTAAAATTGTCACACTCCTCTAATACTACCCAAGGCACTACACCATTCTTTCAGTGCTCACACGACCAGATTCTTGTCTTTTTTATGGAGTGTCAACGATAGAGTTATTGCAGGTCTGTGCTGAGATCAGAATTCAGCTTTGATGCCCTGGAATGCCTGTGCCCTTCTGTGCAGCTCCTGAATGCAGGCTCTTGTCATGGCTCTCTGAGAACCATTATTATCCTGGACCTTGTGTGTTCTGCAATCTTCTTTGGAGATATGCTTACGGAGTTGGGTTGGTAACATGAGAATTAGACTCAATGGGATAATTCTGTGTTTTAGAATAAAATTTAATTAATGGAAGAATATGTCTGGAATGCAGTCGTGGAGAGGCACGTCAGATCTGTCTTGACAGGGTGCTCAGTTGGGTTGTACTCAGCATTTTCTAGATTCAATTTTCAATGCCAGTTGTTTGATCATTTTCCCCACAGCAAGCACTACTTGCTATAAAATTTGCATTAATAAAGATTACTCTTTTTCCAGGACCCTGAGCTGATAGATTTCATGCATATGACCAAATCCATCTCTTGTGTAGCCATTTGATTTCAGTGACTCAATTTGATTAATATTTCCATATTGAAGAGTTCATATGAAGCTACATGCATGCATAGACTTGGACCCGTGATTTAACTTGACTGTACTGACAGCATAAAGAAGGCTGGAGCTCAGTGCACACTAAATTTTATCATAAACTTACTGCAGATGAGATATGTGTCATATCACATCTTGTTTGGCTACCCAGTGCATTATGGGTACAAACAATAAATGGGTTTCCATTTTGTTCTGTCAGATGTTTTAAGTACAGCAGTAATTCATCTATTTTAGCTGATTGCTACTGAGACAATGCAGGCCATCATGCCTGGGTTAGATGACAGGGTGGTTTCTTGTGTTACCATAACCCTTTTGCTAGTAATAGCCCTCCTAAGCTGTGTGTCCTCCTGTCCCTTAGGCAGAACTCTCCTGATGTCCTTTGAGAGTCAGGCTGAGTTGGAGCCCTTGGAGCTTGTGTGGGCCAAGTGCCGTGGCTATCCTTCCTACCCTGCCTTGGTAAGTAGCCTGCTGTTCTCTCGCAACCTGTACTTACAGGGCAGGTAGCCCAGAACACAGTGCTAGTGTGCAGTGTAACCAGCCAGAAAAGGATAACTTCCCAAAATAATGCAATATGTGTTTTTTCTTCTTTCCCCTTTGCGCAGGTAATTTTCCCTGTGCTCATTGTTTCACAGCATTGCAGAGAATTTATAAAACATTGGGCTCTCGTTGTCAGGGATAGGAACTCCCCTTCCCTTCTCTCCCCTCCCCTCGCCTGAAAGTAATCAGTACTTTTGGGGATGAGAAGATGTAAATTTTATAAATGCAGGCACCACATTCTACTGGTGTCTTAAGTGCCTGCACATTTTCCTGTGTAGTGAGTACAGCTCCATATATAGGTGCCCAGCTGGCCCTGTCATGTATATCCTCTTGCAATAACCATAAGTTTGATTTAAATATGGGAATATATTCATGTGTTTGCACTTAGTCCCTTGAACAATACTACCTTAATATTTATCTGTCTTTGGATGTTTTTCTCTAAACATGAAATCCATAAACCTGTCTTCATTGAGCACCATACTTGGTTTCAAAGCAAAACATGGCATGCAGGCGTTGGTAAGTTGTCAACAGAGATTCCTGAAGTAGGTTTATGAGTAAGAACATGAGATAGGCTGACCATGTTTTGTTGTTTCTGCTGCCATCTCTGCTCCATGTAATTTCCACGTGGCTGCAGCCATGTGCTTAAGTACCTTTCTGATTTGGATGGCAAGGACAGACAGCTCTTGTGACTGCTGACAAATTGTAAGGGCTAAAAGAAAGCGGCCATCACAGAAATTAGAGGGGTCTCTACATCCAAGCAGCAGAGCTGTGAGACCTGGCGTAAGCTGACACAGCATGCAGGCCTGGCTGTGGCTGAGCACAGTTCTGATGCCATCAAAAAGGGTGGATTCTGCTGGAAGTGTGACCCTCATCCATACTCTAAGTGGGAGCCCAGAGGAGGGAACAGCTATGGATCTGCTAGCGATCTTGGCCAACCAAAGCATTTTCAGTTCTCTGTGTGGCTACAGCCAGAGTTAACCACTGAGATTGCCTTCAAAAAAGATTTTTTTTTTTTTTTTAATAGCAGCCTGTTGTGGTAAAGTGTCTTTAATATTACAGATGGCCACTGTCAAAGCCAATCTACTTTTTCAAGACCTAAGGAGGCAAAGAAGAATAGATGAAGTATTGCATCCACCTTTTGCTGTTTTGTTCTCCTCCTGTGATCACATAGCACAATTCAGACACTGGGGAGAATTGATGCATCTGTTGTTACTTCTCTTCAAAATTACAATAGTCTGTGTTACCCTAGCTTGATGAAGCCAGTACTGCTTGTCAACTCTCTCAGAATATTGGGCCTGATTTTAATTAATAGCAGGGTAAATCTGAGCAATGCCACTCAAGTCAATTGGATTGTTCAGAATGGAGCTGTTGTGAAATCATGTTATGCCTGTGGAGTACAGCAGTTCTATTACATTTATTGTATGATTTTGGAGTCAGGGAGGGAGATCCTTTGCTGAACACAATACTGAGTTTGTACTGAATTACCAATTAGTGTAGATGCATCTACACTAGCAGCACAGAACCACATACTTAGATCCTTTCACTTTTTTAAGATTGGGTGCCCAACTTCTGAACAGACTGGCTTCCCTTCTACAGGGGAAGGCTTGAGGACAAAATTTTTTTAGAAAGAGCCACTGAAACATAACAAGCAATTTTGCTTACCATCCAAAGTAGACTTACTCGTCTAGCTTGGATAGACTGAAAGAACAGAAAAAAAATGCCTTCTCTTCATTACTAGGAGGATTTTGTTCTTAAATATCCTTTCCTTGTGTCACTAGATAATTGATCCCAAGATGCCGCGTGAGGGTTTGCTTCACAATGGAGTTCCCATTCCTGTCCCACCCATGGATGTGTTGAAGTTGGGGGAGCAGAGGCAAACAGAGGCAGGAGAAAAGCTCTTCCTTGTCCTTTTCTTTGACAACAAGAGAACCTGGTGAGTGTGTGCAGACAGGCCTGTGGTGAGTGCTGTTGCAGAGAAGGAAGATTTAACATAATCTCTGATATATGGGAGCACACAGGGATTATGATGATGATGATGTTACGGGCAAATTGGAGAATTTGAACATGCAGCAGTCAAGAGTCTAAATAAGGAAGACAGCCTGCTTTTCCTGGCCCAATCACACAACATCTCACAGTTCCACAGTGAACACTCCAGCATCCTACACTCAGGAGTCACATCACCATGAAAATACTGAGGCACACTGAGAGTCAATTTGCAGCAAATTACAGAGAGCATTTGACTTTAAAACACTAGCAGACTAGGCAGCCTGTTCCTATGCTGCGCAAAAGATTTGCCAAAAATTTCCAGGGTAATGTTTTTAAAAGGCTGGGTTTATTTCATACTTAGACTTGGCTGATTTTTCAGAGGTGCTGAGTACCTGCAGTTTTCAAATCAAGATCTTTGTTTAAGATGGAAAATGTAGGTGTAAGCACGTAGGTTCAAAGCAAGTGAAATATCTCAAGGCCTTTTGTTGTTCTGCTTCAGACAGACTGAATCTGCTGATTTTAGCATTAATTGCTGACCATGCTCACATGGTAACAATAAACCAGCCAGATATAATAAGTCATTAACAAGTGAAATGCCTTAAAAATACTAAAAATACTCTGAAATCTGTGTATGAAACAATGGGAAACTTGTAAAATTGGAAAATTATTCTGGAAGAGGAAGAGGTGACAGCCACATGCTGAGCCCACTGAATGTACCACATGGGAACATGAACCACGCAAATAAGCTGTCACACAGGAGGCAATATCTGTGTGCAGCTGGGATCACAGATTCAGAGCTTATACTGCAGACAGAGCAGATGCTGGACTGTTGGGATGTTGTGGGAACAGAAGATAGATGGGCTTGTCTTTCCTTCTGATGCCTCTATAAAATAACATATCAGGAGTTTAAAAAGAAGCCTTGTTTCAAGAGCCCTTCTCCTTAATCTCCTGAGGAAGGTTTTTGCTGGCATTCCTGGAAGAACAGTGAAGCATGAGATCAGGGAAGGGCCAGAGGCTGGAGGAAGGAGGTGGACATTGCCCAAAGGTGGTGTCCTGGCTGGAGGGAAGGTACACCATTGGGAATAGAGCAGTGCCAAACACACAGTGGGGTAAAGCAGCAAGGCAGAGGGTTGCCCCTTACATTTTCGGGCTGCAGCAGTGTTTTATGCAATCTAAAGAGATGGAGACAAGGTGCAACACAGGCAAAGTATATGCCATCTGCTTGGGAAGTTGAGAAGGTGATCATGTATACATCACTTGAGGAATATTTCTGTGTTCTCTGGGGAAAAGAGGTGTCAAGAGACAAATTTCTGAGGCTTTTTATTAGTACACTACATTGTTTCACTGTTCCTAATTACCAGAACTAGTTGATACAGAGCATGTTCTTCAAAGAGGTACTAATGATTTTTAGCAGAAAATCAATGGCAGCGCCATGCTGTAGTCATCATTTTGAAAAACATAAATCCAAGCTTATAATTGAAACTACCTTTCCAACAAAAATAAGCGTTTCCTTGGCTTTGCCCTGCTCTTGTTGAATACAAGCTCTGCTGCATGTTTACACTCTTAAGTAAGTGGTCTCTTAGAGCCTTGTTTGTAGTTTGTGGGAAGATAAGGCACCTCAGGAAAGTCCTACATTTCTGCTGACTTCAATGATGTTGCAGAAGGGTCACAACACTGAAATTGTCCCTCATCTGATAAGCTGAGCTGCCCTGGGTCACCCATGTTGGGTGGCTGGGAGATGCATTGAACTGTGCTAGCAGTGGCTGAGGTTGAGCTCCTAGGGGCTGGACTTCATTAAGAGAGATAGGTGGCATATCTCTCAGTGTACTGTTTAATCTGGACACAATAAAAACCTACAGACAAGGCATTTGCAATTTAAGTCATCCATTGGGGTTAGCCTGAGCTTCGGACATGTCAACTGGAAGTTGCTTGTTTCTGGGTGATACTCAGATAGTTGTACCCACCTAACCTCTAATGCTTACAGCTTCTTGGAACAAGACAGAGTTTGCTTGGGGATAAAAACTTACTTTCCACCATGGAAGCCCCTGTATTATTTTCTGTTCTGTGGAACACTGGGATTTCCAAGTTTCCCCTGTAGCTCCAAGGAGCATTGAAACCCTTGAGTAAGGACTCCAAGGAGAGAGAAGACTGTGCTTGGAAGGCATTTTGGCTACAGGTGGTTCTTCTATGTCAAATGCAGGCATTTAAACATTTGTAGCATCATTGTGGGTGTTAATGATGAACAAATATATTACCTAAGCATAACTGCTCCTGGAGAGGAGATAACAGCCAGTGACTAATGGCTGCTGAGATATGTGGGGAAAGCTTGAGGAGCTGGAGTACTTGGCCAGGTCTTGGAAAGTCATGGGAGAATGTCCTTGGCCTGTAGCGGCCATGCAGTAGGAATGAGCCAGGTACACTGAAGCAGTCACACCCCTGCTGATTGCTCAGGTACTGCAGGAGTGAGAGGCCTCCAGGTGTTTGCTCTTTCCCCATTTTCCCTCTCAATATCCTTGGTGACGGGTCTTTGCACTCTCTCCTGCAGGCAGTGGCTTCCACGTGACAAAGTCTATCCCCTTGGTATTGATGACACAGTGGACAAGTTAAAGATGATGGAAGGACGAAAAACCAGCATCCGCAAGTCTGTGCAGGTGGCATATGACCGAGCCATGATCCACATGAGCCGAGTGCAGGGAGACCATCCCTTCATTACATCCAGTTACCTGTAAAGGATTGGGGTGACTGGACCTCCTTTTTCCCCCCAGACCTCGTGCTCACTGCATTGGCAGAGTGGACTGTCTCATGCACTGACTGGCAGGGGAACACCGTTCCTGGCAGCTTTCTGCAGTCCTCAAAGCACCCTGAAATGTGCCAAAAAACCTTTGTCCAGCTTCTTTCTGAATGTGTCTGCTGAAGAGCTGGCAAGAGATGAAATGTACAGTCTACAACGGCTGGGAGTAAGGTAGTTAGCAAAAGCTGATGGGTGATGGGAGCCAAGGTGAGTTGATGCAGTGAGCAGAATGCAGCACTTGGGTGTTTGGACCTCATGCCCCCTCCCTTGCTCCTGCCTCCCCTGTGCTGCCAGGGTTTGTAAGTCATCAGCCAGCCTAGTTCCTGGGAACCTGCCACCACTGTAACAGAACCAGGATCCTTTATGGAAATCCCATCTTGACTTTCTTGTGCCAAATTTACCCAAACCATCATTGGCCTTTTCATTTTTCTTTAAATGACATTGTCCTATCACTTAACAAAACCCTGCAAAATAATAGCTGGGAGTTCACATTATGATTTTCCTGCCTATGTACATAGTGTTTTCATGTTTAGATTTCTCTCACTGCCTTTAGAAAAGCTTGAGATATATCGGTGACCTTCCCCCCACCTTGCTGCACACAGTTACATGCACAGATGCACAGAGCTTTAAAGATGGAAAGCAGATTACCTGATCTGTGTGTATATGTATGTCCTAGAAATTTATTTTGTATCAGTGAATCTGCTGTTACATTTCATATCATTACTGTGCAGTATGGAATCTAAGCAAGGATAACTTCCTTTGTTTGAAAAAGTAAAAGTAATTTTGGAGATGTCGAATTAGAGTTGAAGCAGCTCTGCAGGCACTGAGGTTGATCAGGGTTGGATGGAGATTCATCTTTTATGCACATTTGGTGTAAGGCTCCTCTTCCTTTCTTCCCTCTTTTCTGTCTTTTTAAGGTTTTCCTCTGATGTAGTTCGGGTTGAAACCAAGTGCTAACAAGAGCACACAACCATTTTGCCATTTCCCCTTCTCCCATGCAGACATATCCTTTCCTTGGTGTGTGGATCTCCAGCATTGTCATTCACCCAAAGCCAAGTAAACCCAGCTCTGCAGACAATCCCTGTTGTTTTGTGTTTGCATTGCAAAAACGGGGACAAACTGATGTCTGGAAACTTGATGACAAAATCTTTTCTATTAGCCAAGGACTTTATGATTTCTTCGATCTGTTCTGTTGCTTATCTCTTTTTGCTTTCCCATTTTAAAGAACCAAAGGTGCAAAGTAAGATTGTAGATTGAATATCATTTTGCCTTTTAACTCAATATTTTTTTATTATTTTTAACTTTTTCATACTGAAGAGAATGATAATGAATAGTGGGGAGTAATCACTGCCATTTCTATTTGGTCTACTTTTTTAAAATACCACTTCTTATACACTGGGGCATGGAACCACATTTGAAGGAATTTTAAGATTCCTGCAACATATAGAGGTAGGACATAGGTTTGTAAAAATACTAATAGTGATAATAACATCTATGGAATGTGGCTAGAGAAGGATGTTGTGTATATAGTTGTAAAATGTTCTAAATTATTTAGACCTATTGTCACTATTCTTGAAGTCCTCAGTTGTGTTGCTGGGTCTTTTATATGCACACAGTGTAATTTATTTAAAGGAACATACACTTTCCTAAGTGGTAGCTCAGCTGTGGACTTGTGACCTGTGTATATGCTTTAAGGTCTTGGGAGGTGGTTTTTTTTCGTGTTTGTTTTTGTTTTGTTTTTCTGTTTAGTTTTTTGTTGTTGTTTTGGTTTTTTGTTTTTTAAATGACATTTTAGAATTTGAATTGGCTAATGTCCTGCTGTTGCTACGGAACTTAAATGTTAGTCAGTCTGCTGTAAAGCACAGATTGCTCTATTTATTGTAGAAAGTGAGTTTATTTGATTTCTAGAATTGTTTATATCAGATGGTATAAGAGAGGTGATAAGAAAATCTATGCTTGTAAAGAAAAGAAAAACCTAATTTTACCTTCTATAATCTGACTGTCTGAGACTATATTTTCTCTCTGAGAAATAAATGTTCTAATGTATGAAAAAAAGAAAACACTACCCTCAAAAAGTGTTCTTCCTTGCTTGTGTTGTCCTGAAATCTAGAACTTACTGTGATGGCTTTTAATCATCTCAGTTGTCCCAGATGCAGGTGGAAAGCCTGCAAAGAGCAATGGGGAAGTGAAACATGGAGGGCTTTCTTGTCCTGCCTTGACCATCTCTTGGGTTGTTCCCTGTGTAATGGGTGACAGGGCTAGATGCTGCAGGGTGCGATCCCACCTTGTGCCCTGCACAGCAGCGTGCTGATGGGGAAGCTGGCTGAGAGCCCTGAAGGGATGGGAATTGGCAATCTGGGGCTTGAATTGCATCTCCTGGTCGTGCTGGACTAGGGACAGTGGGACTTGCCAGCAGATGGGACGTGGAGGCAGCAGGACAGACCCTGCAGCTGGGCTGATCCCTGTCGCATGCCTGGGGAGAGTTTCTCATCTCAGCATGGCTCTTCCCTAAGATGCACTTGTCCTTCCCTTCACAGGTTCATGTTCCTGCAGGCAGTGTGCACTGCAAACACTTGCCTGACCACACAGCTCAGTTGATGGGTTGGAGTTGTGTTGATATTTTTGGTATTGGGTTTGGTTTTTCGTTTGGGTTTTTTTTGTTGGGTTTGGTGTTGGTGGGGTTTTTTTTGGTTTGTTTCTTTTTTTCTTTTGCTTTTTAATTAATGTTCAACTAAGGACTACCAGGTCTGTTTCTCAGAAAAAACAACAAAAGGCACACACAAACAAATGCCTCAGAGAAACAACTCCAGGTTAGGAAAGTGATTTCTTGAGATACTGTTTGGACTTTTATTGGCAACAAGGTTGTGCCTGTCACATGCTGGCCCCTGGCCTCGCTGCCCCCTGCTTTTTCCCCACTGGGAACAGAAATGGAAAGTAGAGGGACCAGGAGCCTACACACCAAGACAGCCCTCATGGTGCAGCAGGAGTGCTGGGAGAAACCCAAGGTGGCCCAGATTTGGCCTCCTGCCCAATGCCCTCTGACCCTTATACCCTCCTGACTCCAGCCCTTGGCACATGGCAGATGGTTCCTGCCCATGGGAAGAAAATGGCCCATTAAAACATTCCCAGCCTTCCTGATTTAAAAGCAGATGCAGCAAGGCCAGCCAGATCCTTTTGCCATTCCTGGGAGGATGTGTCCACTGGGCTGGACAGCACCAGGGACAGCCAGTGCTGGATCCAGGATCATTTCTCCCTGTAAAGTCCTGCTAGCCAGCACTGCAGTGCTCAGAGAGGCACTTGCCAGCAGCTGATGAGCCTGGATACCCTGGACACAGCTCTGGCCTGCTTCCTGCTGGGAGCTCCCATCTCCTCTAACCACCCAAATCCTCTCTGTAGGGGACGCCTTGAGATCTGTATTTCTATGGCACCTCTTCCTGGCAAACCCAACACTGCAAGCACATACTGGGACAGACATTACCTGCAGGTCTGAAACAACCCCCACCTCCAGAGTGGTCCAAAGCCCTGTGACACCACAGCCAGGCATCCTTCTCAGGCATGGAGAGGATGGGGAGAACAACGGGTGCACGTTATAAATATAAAATCTGCTACAAAGAGAAGACATATATTGTACATCTTTGACCCATATACACAAGACCACAATATACACAGAACACTCCGGAGGAGTGGGAGCTTTGTAAGGAGGTTTTGGGAGATGTTGCTCCCCCACCAGCCCCGCCCTGTACCTCCCCCACACGCTGGAGGGGGCTGTACTCACAGAACATCAGTCACCATAAGTTCCATCAAGCTGGCACGCATAATTCGAACTGTATGTGGATGGAGTGCTCATTGCCCCTGTCATGCCTGCCCCACTGCCCTGGGGGAGAGGTAGGTGAAGAGGATGGAGAAAAGGAGAGAGGGCAGGCACGAGGGACTCTCTTGCGAACCCACAAAGTGCTTGGGGTCTCTGGACCCTTGGAGCGAAGGTAGGCCCTGAGAGAAACTTCTTGCCCTGCCACCCTCGTGGGGAAGAATTTTCCGGCCAGGCAGGTCTCTGATAAGGCATTTTCATCTGGGAGATGGCGCAGTGTCAGAAGAAGGAAAGGAGCAGATTGGGGTAGCGCACGTAGTGCAGGTTAACACGAGGCAGACAAGCCCAGGACAGGGAGTGGAGAGGACAGAAAGGCTTCATCTTCAGCTCTGGTTTATCTGTAAGCCTTCCTTCCATGGTCTTCTCCAGCCCCTTAAAGCCTCCCTTCCTGGCTTGAGCCTCCAGCACGGTGTAAAATACTGACAGTCGTCAAAATGGCACATCCAGGTGCATGGAGTGGCAGACAGGCACACGTTAAAAATCAATATGTGAGCTTTGTACAGCAAGGATCAGCTCCCAGCTGGAATGTCCAAGGACTTGGGATGACAAAAATGCCGCAGTGATCAAACCAGGCCAGGACGATGGAGTGGGCATGGGAGAGAGGAGTAAGTCTGGGCACCTATCGGCGGTAATGATTGGGGGCATCTGCAAACATGTACTTGAGTCTGTAGGCTTCAGCGAGCAGGAGTCCAATTTCTTCATTACCCCAGTGTATTGTGGGCAGGTTTTGTAACAACATCAGAAGGCCCTGAAAGAAGGGAAGATGCTTAGTTTGGAGAGGCTGAAGGCAGAGTACGGATCCGGAGCAGGCTTGGGGGCGAAAGGACCAGAGGCAGCAGCTCTGGTCACCACACTCACAGGTCTGAAAGGCTCAGAGACAGCATTAAGATGTGCTTGTGTCTAGATCTAAATCAGTGAAGCACCTCAGATTCCCACAGGCTCCTTCAGATAAAGGGTGATATTATAGGCTTACAGCTGGACACAGGAAGGCAATCACTTACTGTGATCAGAGCTCAGGTGCAGGGAAGAGCTGGTATGTGATGTTTGAACTGTCCAACAGCTCAGTTCTCTGTCCTTACCACTGAGGCTCAAAAGTTACTTTTTGGCAAAGCTCCTGAGACCAGATGATCTTGGAGCCAGCTCTGAGATGACAGCTGACTGTCCACATTGGGCTCCCAATTAGAGCAATCCCTCCCCTTTACCCCCATGGAATTATCCTCAACCTCAGTGTCTTACTTGGAAGTCTTCCTCATCTAGGATCTCCTTTCGCCACTTGATCAAGAAGGCAGCGCAGACATACAGGTGGAAATGTGAGAATCCTTCTGGCTCTGACTGTGGAGAGCAAAACTCTGGGTCAGCTCCTCCAGCTCATCTGGAGAATGACTTCCCTGGATAGAGATGTCCTACTGGGCCACCCATCACCCAACTCACTGTAAATGTCCTGGGGCCACACTGCTTTGTTTCCCTCATCTCCCCAGCTGGTTCCAGATGACCTCTGTCCTCTCATGTACAGGGAATCAGTCCCACAGTGACATGCCCAGCAGGGAGGTCAGCGGAAACCTGTGTACCTGGTAGGTGTCCCAGAGGCGGATGGTACAGCGAAGAGGCAGCTCTCTCATAAGCAGGTTGTTCATCCAGCGAAAGGCAAATTGCAGGTATTCGACCTCGTACTTCCTAAAGTGATTATGTACCTGCTCTGAAACAGCACATTTCACTTACACACCTGGGGACCACAGTGCCCCAGCTCCTGCACACTGCTCCCAACACACTGGTCTTCACCCACTTTCAGGCTGAGACCTTTTTCTCCCAAATCCTCCACTCCTCACCCTGTGCTACCCAGCCAGCAAATCCTGTCACCAGGAAGTTTCTGGCTGACCCCACCCTACCATGCTTCCATATGTGTTGCAGGCAAGTGTCTACCCCTGCCCTACTTACAAAGAGAGTACTACTTAAAAAGAAGGCCTCCTGCTGTTATGACAAAAGAGCCAACATGATCAGGTGCCCCTGTCACCTACCATCAATCCGGCTGACCAGCTCCTCTAGAGCTTTGACTTTCTTCTGGATCCCCGGCTGTGCAAAGGTGTAGTTGTCCTGTGGGGAGAGGCCACAACTCAGAAGCAGCAGCTTTAACAACAGCTAGAAATGATCAGAACCAGATCACCAGTTCGACAGGGAGATGAGATTGTCATTAGCCAAGGAGACATGGCTCTTGAGCACCAGGATCACCTGCCTGCTGTGAAGGCCCTAGTCAGGACAGTGCCATCAGCACCCATCTCCCCAGGATTTTACTAACGGATTTAGCTCGGTCTAGTAGCAAAAACTCCCTAATGCCAGAACGTTCAGAACACTCAGACAGGGAGAGAAGACGACCACACTGCTACCCCAGCAAGGGAAGAGAAATCTCCATGGCCCCAGAGGCTCACCTGTATCCCATCCAGCAGCTTGCTCATGCACCAAAAGCTATCGGCTTCGATGCTCCGTAAAACATCCTGTGACAGGTTTGTCACATCAAAGTTTTCCACATCCTCCTCTGCAAAACAGAAGAGCATCAGGAGGATGGGGGACACCAGGCAGCGGTGGGACAAACCAAGGGGCTTTAGCAAGCCAAAGCATTGCAAAAGGACTACAACACTCCATGCATGTGAGAGGTGTGCTTGGCACTGATCACAGTACCCATGCACTGACCTACTTCTCCAACTCAGGTGAAAGGCTGAGAACCCCAAAAGACTTGTCAGCCATGACTTGAATGCAGCCCAGCTCCCCAGGGAACTGTGGGAGGGATCCCACAGCACCGCCACTGTTGTCATCCCTTCTGGTGCGAGGGGCTGTGCATGGACAAAGCTCTGGCATATTGGAACCCCTCAAGCCAGAGCGCATCTGCTCTGAGTGGCAGTAAGTCTCTGCCAGCTGGTAGCACCACAGGGAGAATTGGGAGAGCTGAAACCTTCACCACATCCAGAAACTAGGGAAGGAAACATTGCCCTTGGCTTGAGGCAGCACAAGGGAGCTCAGTTCCCGCTCTCAGTCGGATTCATCAGCATTAGGTCAGGATTAAGCACAACATAGGCACCTAAAAAGTGGCTGCTAACTTTGAGGACTCATGAGGAAGAACTGCCAAAGCTTCAGAAACCTCTACAGAAGAGCAGGACTATCAGGCACAGCTGCGAGGACCCAAAAGCGTGCAAGCATCTCCCTGTACAGCAAAAAGATCCTGAGTTAAATCCAGCACAGAGCCTGACAACTGGGCCACATGGCAGAGAGATGGCTCAGCTTTGTGGAGTTTCTCCTCCTTAAGCCCGGCTGACACAGAGTTCTCACGGAGAAAGTTAAGGGTTCTCACAGAGTACAAAAGGCTGTCCTTGTTTTTAAATGGGCTTATGAACCCCCAGGAAGGGTAAGGGAGAGATGCCTCGAGGATGGAATGACAGCGATGCTGGCTGAGTTTGGAGCAGAGATCACCTGCTCCAAGCCAGGCTCACCTTAACCTGGTGGAAACAGGCATGGGAAGGCAGTGGAACATAGGTGGGGAGACAGTCAGGAGACACAGGTCTGGCCCTCTTGGCTTGGCTTACCCAGCAGTTCCCTCCCTCTTCTCCTTGAGAAGAAAGCACCCATCACATTTCTGTCATGCTGGTAAATCAGATCAACAAATGCCAGGGCTAAACTGGCCCATTTCCAGACTCAGAGGCTCAAAAATACTAGCAAGCACCTTTGATGTTCCTTGGAAAAGAGCGAGAGAGGGAGAAGATGGGGCTCAGGGTTTGGAGCCAGGCCACCCTCTTGACTTAGACACACTGCAGGGCAGCTGTCCCAGACTGGCACCATTGTGAAAACCAACACTAACAGATCCTGCCCAAAGGAGGAAGCGAAGTGCAGGGCCAGTGACTCCAATACTGCTCCCACCTCTGCTTCTCCTCCAGGGCAGAGCTCAGCTCTGAAGCAAAGCTCAACTCCAGAGCAAACTGCTACCAGGAGCTTTAGGGACAAAACAAGAGCTTAACCCTACATTAATCTCGTTGTTTTGTACTGCAGAAAGAGCAGTAAAGCATTTTTCCAGCTACACATCATGATCATCCAACACTATCACTCTTCTGCTGACTTCTCTACAGCCACTCTCAAATGATTCAGGTAATAAGAAAGGCGGGCAAAAGATCTGTTTAATATCCATTTCCTTCCCTAGCTAACTTTCTCCCACAGAGGAAGGTGGGTGGGCAGGCAAAGGAGCAGGACAGGGTACATGTGTATGGCCAGGACTAGCGGGAGAGAGAGGTTCAGCCATGTGGGAATGACGCCTGTGCAGAAGACTTCCCCATGCAGCTCAGGCATGAGGAACACAACGGAGAAAAGGATGTGGTGACCTGCCCAGATCATGGTGAACCTCCTACTGCTTGCACAAGTATGGGGTCAAGAGGAGCAACTCTGCCAACACCTCAGTGTCAAAGCAAAACAGTGGCGGGAGTTCCTCGGCATGAGCCAATACACATTGCAAGAAGCTTTGAACAAAACCCCAGGTCTCTGGAGTGTGGCTCAGCACAAACATCTGCTTAGCGGCATCACTAAAGAGGCATCACGGAAGATATAATATATAATCAATATATGGCTCTGACAGGGACTGAAAGGAAGCCAGTGGCATGGTGACAGCTGCTTGGAGCAGTGCCACGGGGAGCCCAAGGACAACAAGGGCTCAGGGAAAGCCAAGTTTCTGTGAGTGAGGTTTCAAAAGTGTTTAGGGATGACACAGGAGAAGGGACAGACCAGAGAAGCCAGGGCTCCAGCCATCCACATCCCTCCTTTCTGTAGGAAAGCTTTAATGACTCCCCCTGGTCTGGCAGCTGGGGCTCAGGGGAGGACTAGACAGCTGAAGGACAGTTAAACCCAGTCTTAGCTCACAGCTGTGTATAGCAGTGGGCAGGTCTCCACTGGTGCAGAGAGCCCCGGGTCCAGGACAAAACTGGTCAGAAAATACTGATGTCAGAGCCTGGGCTCGGTGAGTCACAGTGTAACTACTGACACAAGGCTCCCCCTTCCCTTCAATCAAGTTTCTGCTCCTGCTTACAGGGAAACAGTGTCTTAATTTAACTGTGATTAGCCTTTAGTAACAAAGCCAGTTAGAAGCGAATGAGATCAATACTTTCCATGGCACCGCTTCCCTCTACAGACCTGGTATGACGCCAAACAGGTCCCAAAGCTGGGACAACCTTATGCAAGGCCTTGAATCAGGGATGAAAGTGGTGTCATACATCGAGATGGGCAGAGAACAGTGGGACAGGGTGCAAGGGCCAGCACTGACACTACCTGGGGATGCTGAACCCATTTCTGAGCTTTGTCACTGCTGTTTTAAATACAAGCCCTAAGAGCTGGGAGTGACTCAGTGCAGCAGGAAGGGCTGCAGGACCTGAGCTGGGAGGCAGTTTTAACAAGTCTGAGAGCTCAGTATCCCTGTACTTGCTGGGCCCTCTCTGATCACCTGGAAGCAGGGGCACATGGTTTCCTCCAGGAGGTGCCAAGGTGTCATTCCTGCCCCAATTCCTTGGATGCCAGACTGCCTCGCCGAAGCTCTGCCTTCCCAGCAGCACTAGCAACCTGTGCCCATCCAGAGGGCAGCAAAGATAGGCTCAGCAGCATCAACACCTCCCCTCAAGCTCTTCCTCACCAGCATCTTCCTGGCAGCACCAGCTGACAACAAGCAGTGGTCAGCAATCTGCAGCAGAAGGCATCAATCAGCCAGTAGGAGGAATCACTCCAGCTATGGATTGATCAGTGGCAGGGGCCCAAAGTGCCCATGCTTGCTGCCAAGTAGCTGAGGCAGTTGTGTTCATGCAGGAGGCAAATAGAGCATCACAGGAGAAGATGAGCCAGCTTGCCAAGTTGAGGGAAAGGGGAAAAGGGAAAACACAGCAGTTAAACTATCCCACCTGCTCACAGCAGTCTGCCCAGGCTTACAGCAGTCTGCCCAGCATCTGGAAGGAGCATGAGTTTTGGATGCAGACTGGGTGGATGAAAGTACAGGAAAAGCAACCGGTCCCAACTGGCGCTGCAGAAGGGGTCAGGGGAGTTGAAACACGAGGACTGGAAAACTCTGAGGAAGAGCTGCTTCTCCCTCCCTCAGGGTAGTTAGTGTTTTCTGAAGCTGGTCAAAGGGGCACATACACTGGATTCAAGGCGTTGCTCAGAAAGAGGGAAGCAGTATCAACAGGACCCCTTCAGTTAGGCTAGAGAGATGTAAGTTAATAGCAGAGTCATCCACTTCCCAAAGCATCCAGGGCAGCTAGGATAAATAGCTTCCTGTGAATGTTTTTCACTCATTGGTCTGTTTATCTCCTTCAGAACCTGGAGAGGCAGGCACCCTTCCTACCCACACCTTTTTTGGTGATGATGGAAAGGCATCAAGTCAAAGACAGAGCAGTATGGCCAGCCAAACTGCTCTAACTGCTACCCCAAGCAAGCTGTGTTTAATCCCTTTGCACACAAGAGCCTGGGAATTTGTTGGGTAACTGCTCGTGCAGTTGGCCAACTGTTGGTTCATTGCTCATGTCAACTTCAAAGAAAGGAAGGTGCCAGATTGTTTCCTGAAAGTGACCAATAAGTTACAAACCATTCCCTACCCAAACAACCACCTTTTCCCAATGGACACTTTCCAGCCCTTAGAAACTTAGAAAAAAACCTCTGCACATTCCACTGAAGGATGTTTTAGGCTTTGATCTAGTAACATATATAATGGAAACATTGTCAACCAGACACATTAATCAGCTGATGAGCACCGAGGAGAGATTTTAATTGATCTGTAGAAAAGATGCTTTGTTGTCTGCAAATGCAATGCCTGCCCAAAGCATGGGACGATAGGTCAGAAGTCTACAGTGACCTTGGCAATGGGGACCAGCCTGTTAGCAGAGCTGAGATCACTTCATGAGAAGCTACACAGCCAGACTAGGGAGCAGGTAGCCACCAAGACAGTTTGCGACCTAAAGGCTGGTTTTTAAATTGCAGGCTCTGGGGACATAAGGGGATGCATGATGTTGCCTGGCCAAATTCTTCTCAACCAGTCTCACGCAGAGGATTTTCTCCAACACAAGTTTCAGAGATAGCTGAAAAAAGGAAGGTCACATCCACAGAGGAAGGGAATCAGGGGTAAAAACAGCCTTGGAAGATGGTGAGAAGCATGACCCCAGCAAAGAGATGGACAGGGCCAATGCAGCATGAACTCTGATGCCACATGCAGAGAGAGTTAAGCCATGACAACCAACATGGAACAGGAACGCAAGAAGTCACACCATGTACCCACAGGCAGCTCTGATGCTTCAGACCACTTCCCTTCTTGCATAGGTAACTCACTGTGCACAGCTCTACTGCTAACCCAATAAACCAATCCTGAGCCTCCATGAGGATTATGTGTCATTGATGCTGCTCAAGCAATAAGGCACAGGAGAGGCCACTCAAAGAAAACTTGTTCAGACCTGAAATGCTCTTGACCTCCCACGAAAGGGAATTCACTCCAGCTGGTAGCAATTTGTGCCTTCTCCTTCAGGTTGCAAGGAGGTCAAGCACTTCCTAGGGATCAGTCCTGACCACAATGGCTATCACAGTGGAAAGTAAGGCGGCTTATCTCTTCACAATACCCTCAGAAGAGGCAGATCAGTACTAGTTTACAAAGCCTTAGCTTGATAGTGGAAGGCTTTCACCAACTTCAACATGTTTTGGATCAGCCCTTAAAAATATTTGTTCAATGGGATTTCTGTCACTAATACAGTCCTATAAATTCCTTTTTCTTTCTATTTACAGTGAAAACTAATAGTCTTTAAACATAGGGATTACGACATCCCAGCATTAACATCAAGTCCAAAACACAGCTAGAACTGGTGAAAGAACAAAAACACTACGGGTGGAAAGGACTTGATCACCACCTAAAAGCCACTGGCTGACAAGAAATCCAAAAGCAGCAGGAAGTAGTCAGTTCACTTTCTGAAACTCTCAGCTTGAGAAACCCACCTGTACTAGCAGCAAGGGACAGGAATCCCCACTTGAATAGCTTATTTTACAGTCTCAGCAGGATCTCTTTATACTTCACTCATTCCTCCTAGAGCAAGAACTGTCTCCAAGTCCAAGCTTTGAAAGCAAGACCCTCCGGCAACTCTATATACCAGGGCTTTGCCTAAACTCCCTCCGTGCCTAAAAGATCCCATTCTCCTCCAAACTGTAATGTTGTTAAGTACATTCCAATGCAAACCCACTTTTAGCATTTGAACTTCTGTGGGACTCAGAAAGATTATAAAACCAAAGGCAATTCAACCAGGAAGCAGAGATACAGTAAGAGGTCAAGATGCATCTCCAACCTGGCACAGGCGCTCTGAAGGAAGAACAGATCACCCCCTCCTCCAGCAAGGCAAGCTTTCCTCATGCCAGCATTTCACACCATTTCAAACACCATCATCATGAGTGCTTCAAGCAGCAAATGTAACTTACCAACATGCTCAGAGAGGAACACAACAAAGAACGGAGTGACCAGGTCATTGATTCCCTGTACATAGCCGCTGGCTGGGTGTCGAATGGCCCAGATAAACAGGATTCTTTCAAAAATCTAGGGAAGAATGAGGGAAAGCATGTACCTGCATTAGCCATGCACAAAGCAAAGGCAAAAAAGCATAACTGCTAAGCTCAGGTAGTGGAGACCATGCACTGACAGGCTTTTCTGTAGCAATACAGGTAATGTAAAATGCATAAAAGTCCTAGGAGAGACTCCTGTATGATCCACAGGTCCCCCACATAGGCCAGCCCACTCTCAGAGAACAGAACAGTCCAGCCAAGACTCCTTATCAAAGCCTCTGCCTGAGGAAATGCAGACCCAACTTTTCAAGGACCAGATAGCATAATACCCACAGGACAGGGCTGTCACTTAGCAGAGCAGCATGCTTTGCATCTGGTGGAAAGCTAAAGTATTAACGCAGTACTCCCAGCAAAACATCGCAGACTGGGACAGTTCCCAAAGAGCAGTCTCCCCCACAAAAACCAACGTGCTATTCCCAAATTGCCCCATCCTCCTGGACACCTGACATATCACATACACACACTGGGCTTGTTTCCAAAGAGGACAGGTGTCCACACCTCCTGGCCATCTCTGAAACCCATCCCTGCCCTGGTTGCTCACATACCACTTTGCACAAAGAAGGTTTCGAAGTAAAACAGAACCATCTCCTCTTCGGGTTCAAATGCCTCCAATTTGTCTCAAAACAAAAGCTTTAGGTCTTTTACCAACTCTTGGCTACATCTTGCCAAGGAAGAGATGATCTCATAACCCCCGAGCTCCAAGTCTTTCAGAAATATGGGACAAGACCATACAGTTTCAGCAGGTACTTGCATCAGGAGCTGTGACCCAGGTAGTTTCCCCACAAAGCTAACTCACTAGTAGAAATGCTTGTCTAACTCCACACATATGCCCCATGGCAAATGTGGAGCAGGAGCTTCACTTCCCCTTACCTCTTGGACAAGTGGCTGCTGGAAGAGGGGAATGAGTGGGTTGGTCCTTGGAATGTCAATGTGGATCTGGAAAAGAGGGTGGGTTACACACACCAACTGTGCTTTTCAGGGCCACAATAATTCATCACAGGTTAACATGCCTCAGTGTCCCACCAAGCGAGAGCTGCACTTGCTGAGAAGCACAGTGAGGGCTATAGATGACAGCTGTAGTGAGAAAATCATCTACAGTTTCATCTCCGGTCTCCTCTGTTCAGGTGCAGGCAGGTGGCCAGAGCTGGGAAAGAGCTGGGGTCTGAAATTTATTATTAGATCATTTTAGGGAAAGCTTAACTAACAAGGACAGAAACAGGGTGCTGTTTCCCCAAGGAGAAGACTCCTATGAGCTACAGCTAGAGAAAGTTCTAGCATGACCCTAACCACATGGACAAGCAGTGGCATCGGAGAGGAAAGGGATATAACAAAGGCAGAAAGATGGGCAGCAGGCAGAGGATTCATACCTGTCGGTAGGTGTCTTGATGGTGCTCCTCATTCCGGGAATCATAATACTGCTGAATGAAGCCAAAGTACTCCTCCCGCTTGCGCTGCAAAGTCAGCTTTCGACGCTCGGAGTTTGCAGGAAGATAGCCCTGCATCAGGAAAAATTGTATCAGGGCAGAGCCTCTTCCTCATCACAAACCATCCTGTCAATCAGCTGCGTACCCAGAAACATCAGGCACACAAACTCAGGAGCTGGGGAAAGAGTGGCATTTGGCTTTCCGAGCCTGATGTCTTCACTGATCTTGGAGGAACCCAACTTCATTGGATTCACTTTCCCTAAAGAGAGGTAACCACATATTCCCCACACCAGTCTGGGCTTTGAGCTCAAAGAAGATGTAGCAATAACAGTAACACTCCCCAGTCAAAAAACCGCTACAGCTCACCTGTAGACTGGGCACAGATAAAACACGAGCAAAGCTGATAATGGTACAGATTAAGGTCTAGGAGCAGGTCCCTGGCTCAGCACAATCCCCCCAGACTCCTGTGTCAGAGCTCCAAGTACTTACTGAGAGGAGACGCCATGTCACAGGCCGGACCTCTCTAGGTACACCAGGCCAGCTGCATTTTCTTAGCTCATCTGCAAACGGACAGTGGTGGCAATGGATTAGATCCTAGGCACGTCCAGGCACCACTGTACCTAGAAGGAGAGGAAAGCCCAGTCTGCTCCTGCAGGCTCTGGAGACACTGAGCCACCAGGAAGGCTCCCACACTAGCAATGACCGGGCATGCGGTTCTGTTGCAAGGGGAGTAGAGATGATTTCAGCCTAGCTTGGACACAGACCTGGTAGCTGCAGGGGCCCCAGTGAGCCAGAACCTCAGTTCTCATGCAGAGTCCAACAGCCCCCAGGGATCCCAACCATCATATACAAGATGGAGAATTATGAGGAACACAGAGGAAGTGGTTGGAAGACATCATCATCTGCCAACAGAGTGATCTGTGCAACCATCCCACTTGGTACAACTGCAGGTAGTAATGTTTTCCACTCTGAAGCAGACCCAATTACAACTCGATGCAGTCAGCAGGCTACCTCTGCCTTCCCCTTCCCACCAGAGGCACTCTCATTTTGCCACACTCACCCAAGTCTGTGTTGTGACTGGAAAGGAGCTGTCGAAACTTCTCCAGCCGTGTTTTCTCCCTCACAGTCATGGGGGGAGCACCGGAAGCATTTTGGTCAGAGATTCGGGCAACAAGTGGAATGACAGGTCGAAGGGGAAGGGACTGCTGCTTCTGAAGGGGGGTCCGCACACAGGCCTCCTCTGCAAGGACCAGATGCTGCACTGAGGTGACCAGGAGATTGCACTTCTCTGACCCTTCCTCACTCCTCTAGCCACTCCCAGAGACCTGCCACTGCAGATTTCACCCCTCTCTTCCCCAACAGTAAACAGCATCATTGGCCCGCTCCAATGGATCAGCTGGTTCACAGGCATCTGCTGCAGCTCTTCCATCACTTCCCCCCACTTCTCCTTCCCTTTCTTCCTCCTGCATCCAGACACCCAGCTGCAAGTGGATCAGACTTCCCTCTGCACATGGGAAGCCATGGGCAGGACACAGGTGACAAGGCAGAAGCAGCTGTGGGAATTCCAGAACTGACCATCAGATCTGCTCTGCTCTCCACTGATCTAAATAGCAACAAAGCTAATTGCTAGTGCAGAGAGAGGAGGCAATGGGCTGCCAGAGCCACCTTCTGGCTTACGTTCACTGCACAGGCAGACAAGGCAGAGTGAGCAAGGGCTGATGCTGCCCAATTCCCTGCCCAAGCTGTATCGACCTGCTGTCAACAGGACCTTATCCAGATCTTTACTAAGAGCAGCACACAAAGGAAGCAGACAGTGAGCAAGCCCAAGCAAGAACTTAACAGATCTCCAAGCTCCCTTAGCATCCAGAAAATGGGATACTCTGGGACACACATGCCTGTAGCAGGATACTGAGCAGCAGAGGACACTGAAGCATTAAGACTAGGCCTCTAAAAATGCTTAGAGTACAGGATACTACAAAGAAGAAAAAGCCTCTGTTATGCTTACAGGCTGTGTCACAGCCTCTTGCCCATACCCTGTGAGTA
>JAWWLV010000082.1:4671432-4689366 GCA_035041135.1 Platyrinchus mystaceus
GCGTCCCCCCCCCCCCCCCCCTCAGGCCGCGGATTAAAGAAGCGCCCAGGCGGGATTTTAAAGGACAAAAATCAGACTTTTTGTTTATTAAAAAAATACTTTACAGGAAAAAAATTTCTATGCATTCCGCCGGACTATTTTACAAAGAAATAGCTTAACAGTTTGACACTGGTGTATACAGTCAGCTACCGACGGCGCGGGGGGGCCGCACTCGCGCCAAGGGCAATAAATACGACTAAGGCCGCACAAAGCAAACAGTCGTCCAGGCAATTGTACAATTGTACACGTCCTCTGCAGGCAGAGACCTCGGATAAATTAAAACCACAGAAAAAAAAATAATAAAAATCATCGTAGCTGCCAATCAAATCAAATGAAATCACCAAACAGCAATACAGGAGTCGGTATCTTTACATGTTGTACAGGGGAACTGGGAGGAGTTGGTGGGGGGGGCTGTGTGGATGCTCGGAGCGCCCTGGATGCTGCTCAGAGCGCGGGTCACATCCCTGGGCAGCACAAGAAGGTCCAGAACAGGCTCTGGGGGAGAACAAACAATCCTTCTCCTCCTCTGCCGCCCCCGCAGCCAGCGCAGAGCTGCCAAGGCTCAGCACTCCTCGGGAACTGCAGCTCCAGAGTTTATCTGGATTCAGACCCATGAAGGGCTCGGGGAAAGCTCTGACGCTTTGCCTCGTCCAGGGGGACTGAAGTGTAACCTGGCAGAGCACAGCAGAGCCCTCGGTCTGGATCTACACCTTATAAATCCCCTGGAACACCTCGTGGGTGTCCCCCCCCCTTCCTGGAAGGGAAGGTGTCAGGTGTCTGCACAAAATGACTTGGAGCCTGTCTAGAGGAGAGAGGAAACCAAAGCCAGCTGGCATTTCAGCGTTAAATTGCACTTGCAATCCCTTTCTAGCACTGCCTTTAACCCTATAACATTTAAGGCCCCAGCACTTCTAAATAAAGTAGGGCCCACGCTCAGTTCTGTGTCTCAAAGCTGATCCCTCTACGGACAGAGCACTTGGGCAGTGACAGTTGTCTCCAGCATAAAGCAGGAGCATTTTCCACCCATCACCTGACACATATGACAGAGCAGATCCTCATAAATGAAAATCAAGGATTTACAGTTACAGACCAGCACATTCATATTTAGGAACTGTATCTATCTGGGTTCCACTGAGAACCAGAGAATCTAAAGGGTTTGGAAGGGACCTTAAAGCTCATCTTGTTCCACCTCCTGCCATGGGGCAGGGACACCTCCCACTATCCCAGGTTGCTCCAACCTGGCCTTGGACACTTCCAGGGTTGGGGCATCCCCAACCTCCCTGGGCAACTTGTGCCAGTGCCTCCCTACCCTCACAGTGAAGTCCTTTTCCTAATAACTAACCTGAACTTCCCCTTTCAGTTTGTCCCCATTCCCTCTTGTCCTGTCACTCCAGTTCCTGATGAAAAGTCCCTCTTTGTCTTCCCTGTAGGTCCCTTCAGATCCTGGAAGGTGCTTTGAGGTCTCCATGCTCCTTCTCTTCTCCAGGCTGAGCAGCCCCAACTTTTTCAGCCTGTCTTAGAACAACCCTTGATTAATCTCATTAAGGAGGCTGCTTCAAGAAATTTTACAGAAATTCAAATAGCAGCTATTTAACATGATATTCAGAAATATTTGCTCAGCCCTACCCAGAGATTTGTTCTGCTCAAACAGTATTGAACTCATTTCTTCATCTCTAAAGAGCTGCAGCTCACTAAAATCAGTGTTCTACAGCTCTTGTTCTGGAAAACATTTGCACCTGTGCCATCAGGGCCTTGTTCTGACTCTGCTCTGCTGTTTTCAGTGCAACTGCAGCAAAGGCTGGACAGTGATCAGCTTCCCAAGCAATCCCTGTTGTACTTTACATCCAGAGGTGAGGTGGAGTTTGAAAGTCTGTCCATCTGGTTAAAGCACAACAGAGGTGATCATGGATTTAGTAAGAGGTTCTCAAACAGTCCCTCTCTCCCTGAATCTTCCAAACATGCATCAGCAACATTCAGATCATCCAAAGATACCTTTTTTAATCTGACATTAGGCTTTAGGTTAGTAATTGAGCAGAGCACAGGGAGCAGGATGCTATTGGTCAAGTCCCTCCTTCCAAGAGGAGGTCAGAGCATTTTCCAGGTATTTCAGGCTGTTCTCACAGATTTCACTAAAGCTACAGTTTGGAAAGTAACATGAGCCACTCTGGTCTTAACTCATTCCTTTGAAAACGTGCTACTAGGATTTACAGTGGATTTCCAAATGGATTCCCTCTTCACTCTGTTTCAACTTCCCCAATAAAAGAGACAAGTGGGTCAATGGGGGCTCAATCTGTTTATTCTGCCTTTGAAGTTAAGCTTGCAGACTCACTGTGGTCTCTGCAGGTTTGTCAGTTCCTGAGTGATCAGTGCTGGCTGCCAGGGAAGGGCCGCTCAGGATGTGCCTGCACTGCCAGGGCCGAGGAGCAGCACGGGAAGGGTGGAACGGGCACTTGGAAGACTCGCAGACTCGGTCAAAAGGAAAGAACAACCCTTGGGAAATACGACCTCTGAGTGTGAAGGATGAACTGAAACCACTATTGCCTGTGAGGAATTTTACTTTGCACAACCCTTAAAGCTATGAAATTCCTCTCAACATAAAAAGTGGAAAAAAACCCACCAGAGAAGTGACGGCTCGTTTCGGAACCGCGCTGAGTCATCTAGAATTTCTGCTAAGATTAAATTACACCCCTGCATGAATCACATTACTTCTCATCATAAAAGCTTTCCATTCTAACACCTTATTTACACAGATTACTAAACAAGTCACTACCACTTCAATCTGTAAATTAGTTTTAAATTGAAATATTTCCTAGTCCTCATTTTTGTACCGAAGACAATACATACATACACATAAGGAGTAATACAGGTTCTAACTAATCACTGCAGTATCTTCTGAGAATTATTTCTCTATCAGTTTAAAATAGTGACCTCTACACTGAGGTGCTAATATGTATATAAAAGCCTACACAAACAATATTGCACAAAGTAAGATTTATAATAGAGTAACATATTTTAGAGACCCTTATAAAGAGAAGAGTAATAATTGATATTAAAAAGATGCATCCAGAACTAACACAGCATCTTTGCTTTTGCCTAGTCTAACATAGTGTTTCAAATCTTTCCTACCCCAGTGAGGATTAGAACAAATAAAGTTATCTGGAGACAGCTTAAGTTGCACCAAAACCCAACTTGTACTCTAAATGTGGGGGAGGGGGGAGGGAGAGGGAAAAGGGACAGGACTTTTCCTTTTGATGACTGGAAAGGGCAGTAATAAATGGGGTGAGTGAAAGTCAAATACAGATTACACGTTAACATCCAGAAATATTGAAAGATTGTTTAAAAACTGTTGATAGCTGACACTCTACACATCGAGCACGTGCCACTGATTTTTCCACAGTAACTGGGTGCCCAGGAGCTACACATGGAAAAAGCAGTCCAATGCCATAATACTTTTTATTTGTGAAATACTAATACAGAACTTACACAGTAAGGCTGTCCTTATTCTAGGAAGTCAGGTATCAACTCAATGCTTATTATATTAAGTGCATCAGTACAAGGTAAAGTGTGGATCCATTGGACACGTTACGACCCGATCAAAACAAGCTGCCAAGTTGGTTAAGTATTTTAAAGCCTTAAAGTGCTCAAAGATAGCAGTTTCCTCCACAAGACTACCAATAGGTTCTCTAATTTTGACACTAGTATTTACCACGTTCAGGGAAGATGTATTTTGGAAGCAAAAACCCTCACACTGAACAACATAAGCAGTGCTATGAGAAGTGTTAGGTCAGTAAGTCATTGCATTTCAACAGGATCAGACACTTCAGTTCACTTTACAGATCACCCTTGTAGGAACTGTGAGAAACATCAATTTCTACAGCTTGTATATAAACCAACATGTCAAGAACAGACATACCAAAAACTCCACAAATCATCAAAAGTGCTGTGCTTTCTCTATTTTTTCTTTTTCTTTTTTTTTTTTTTCTTTTTTAACTTTTTTAAAAGCAATTAAAATGGAGATGGGGAAGTCACTTTGCAAGTCTTCTACAAAAGCATCACTTTCTGGTGAAGATTACAGATAAAGTAAAAGTAGGGAAATAACACTGACCAATGGAGTTCAACCATTTCATGTTCCTGGAGGAATTTCAATCTGACTTTGAGAGGATATTCAAACATCTCTTTACTTAAACAGAAAGAAGTGGTAGACCACTGTTACAGGTTGTACTAAGGGGTTAAAATACAACTTGAATTTTGCATAATCTGTGTAAAAAAGATATGCTTGACATTTTGGAATGTCACCTTTCTTTATAGAATTATAGGCAAGATTTCTCCAATAAAACATAAGCCAGTTATAAAACTATAACTTCACATCAAAATTTTAAAAAGTTGTTAAAAAACCATTTGATTATATACATATCACACAGAAGAGCCTGCATGATCCTGTGGATTGTGTTGCTGATCAGACTCTATTTTAAAACCTGGAAGGGGCTGGGCCACCTGATCTGGTTGCACAAGTCCTGATATTGAAGAAACAGAGGAGGAGAGCACCTCTGGGGTAAGCTGAACTTCTACACCTGGGTCTTCAGACTCTATTTTTACACTCACACCTTGGGGTTCACCTTCTGCCTCTGTCTTTCCAGGAATATTACTGCTGAGGCTTGAATTGCTGTCTGCATTTGGAGAATTCTCCCCCACCACGGGGTGATACTGTTTAAGTCTGATGTGCCAGGCTAAGCTGCAGACTGCTGACACTGTTTTGAACTGATGAATGACATTTCTAGGGATGAAGTAGATGTCATTGTCACACAACTGAATTCTAGCATAGCGAATGCCTTCCCGTCTCATTTGGTTTAGTTTGGCTTCGTCCACCCATTGAACACACTGGGAGAAGGAGAGATGGGAAAGTTAGTGGTAGACTCTTCAAACAGGTCAAGTATCCTCCTATTTTCAACTTAATTCATGTCTAAATCAGAATGGTTCTGTTTCATGGGTAAAAGTTCAAATTTAACTGAGGATTGGATGTTTAAAACACAATTTAGTCAATGTGCACATCTTGGGAGAGGAGAATGAAGTGAAGAGGATTCTCTAGTTACAGTTGAAAACAGTAAGTGTGACATGAGCTGCATTGTTTGGGCTGACAGGACTGAGTTGAGATGTCTCCACCTCTTAGCAGGAACAGCACACATGACTTCTTAATCAACAGATTATTTCTACAGCACATACTGTGACTCACAGCATAAATCCCACCTTGGGGGAAAGGAAAAGGTCCCTTCTAATTGAACTATTCTATCCTGAAACACGAGGAAATTGCCCAAGGGAGTGAGAATTGAGGGCCACTGGGGCTACAAAAGGGCTGGCTATAGAGAGAACCTGAGATCTGCCAGAGACTACTCCCAAAACACTAAGAATGAGCTGTCATGAGGGAAGATCCAATACCTGTGACACTGGAGGTTCATGTAGGTCCAGCTGAAGTCTCTGCACAACATCAGTGAAGTCTTCAGCATGAAAACAAACCACATCTTTGGTTATACGAGGCTGGTCACTCCTAGAAAAGATGCAGAAAGTTTCACTGAACCAACAACCTTCCTCAGTTCCACACTGTGCACAAAGTCCCATCACTTCTCAACATGTGTATTTTGAAAAAGAGGTATAATTCACAGATTTGTATTTTTTCCCCCCCTTCTTTCTTGCTGCCTTCACAACAGAAGTGATGTTTTCAGGGATACTATACCAAAATGATCAAGAACTAGGTTCAAAATGCCACTACCAAAGTTCTCTGTGTTCTAGGAACCATTACTTGCCTCAGTTCTTCTATTTTATAATTGGACAGAATAATTCTGCATGAAAGGAAAAATGTAAAATAACAAAGTAACTCTGCAGCTGGAGCAATGAGGAGCTGGATTTTATTCAGCAGCCGTGAACCAGAGTGAAGGAAGTCCTGGCACCTTCTATTCATACAAAAATCTAATGATATTGCTAATGATGCAATCCAATTCCCACTGTCATTTCTAGCAATTACAGTGATGCAAGCCTAGTTTCTCTGCAAGGTCACCAGCAATATCCTGGGTACCTGACCTGAGAAGGCACTGCAGCTGTGAAATTAATTACACTGAGTTCTTAGATTACTGTTACAGGAGTTGGAATTAATATACCTGCTCAGGAAATGAACTATCAGGGATGATGGTCCAGGCATGGTATTTTAAGGCTTTCATATATCACTAAAATATTCTGCAATCTTTTAATGCTTCAAGAGGGGAAAATAGCAGGTAAGCAGCTCGTGGTTTTCAGCACTAGGCAGCTTTTATCTTATTAGATAAAATCAGATTTCTGATTAGGCTTGTTTTCCAAGGAATTGCCTTTTTTTTGTTTGTTTTTAAAAGAGAAGATGTAGAACAGCTGCATTCCAGCAGCACTTACCATTCCCCAAACTGCACAGCCTTCAGGACACCGACAGCAGCCGTGCTCTGCCAGTCAAAGCCCTGCCCCACGTGGTCAGCGTGAGCTCTCGTCCTGTCCTCAAACAGCACCTCGCGGGGCTCGCTGGTCCGAGGTAGGTACTGCAGGTTCTTTATCTCGTTCATTGACCTGTAATGTTATAAAAACACACACTGAAAGTGTTTCAGGCTGCTCAGAAATAAATATTTGTGTTGAAATAATCTGAAGGCTTCAAAAAGAACAAAGCGCTTCCCGCCGATTTCTTCTCGGTTTTGTTTCAACCTTTTGCTGAATAAAAACAGCAAAGTACAATTCAGGTTATGAGATCAAACAAATCCAATTGCTCATGCTGGAAGAATTCCTCCAGGAATTTAATGGCATGTAAAATAGAGCTATCTTAACAGAACCTGAACTTCAGTTATTTGGGAGTACGTCAAAAAATCCTCCCTGAAATGACAATTAAAATATGCTTCCAAGTCTCCTAAAATTTGTTCTTTTTCCGAGAAACATGTAAGTACACCCCAATATTTCCTGAGCAGGCAGACAGTACTACAAATGCTTTAGCACTAAGATTAAAATGCAGCACGAGCAGTGTAAGGATCTCTGCTGATGTAGAGCTGCCCTCCCCACAGAAATAAGATGAATAAAATAAGCCTCTTGAAGGATAATGAAAGAGGTTTTTAATCTTAAGAAAGCCCTGATCTAGGACACAAACGTGGTGAAAGAAGATAACCATCACAAGCAACATTTGTTTTATCAGCTGAGCTAATTTGAAACAAAAGCGAAAGTGAAGCTTAAATCCGAATTAGTCATCTGAAGAACCAGTTACACATCAAGTACTTTGCTTTTGTTCTCAAATCTAACACAGGCACAACTGCAATGGTTTCCTTCTCTCCCCGGAGGCAAAGCAAGCCTTACCGGCGCCGTTTGAAGGGCGATTTGGGCATATCAGCTGTGGGGATCATCTGCTCTCCCGGCCTCACCCACATGATGGGCCCGTCATCGCTCTGGGACCTGCACTGAAGTCTGAGACTAGAAAGAGTCCCCCAGGGCAGAGTCATCTAAAAAGAAAAGAGAAACAGAACAACCCACAAAACACACATAACACAAAACACTGGGTGAGATAGAAAAATTAAATGATGCCTTTGGTAAAACTGGTTCAGATTTGCTGTCAAAAGAATTGCATAGAAACTAAATAAGTCTGAGAGGTAAAACATATTCTGGGCTAACTTTATCAAATACAGTTTTCAGGGAAGCAGAGGACTATGTAGTGCACATATATGATAAACTATACCTTTTTAATTATCCACACAATTGTAGCTACCTCATTCCATACCTCTCAACTGGACACAGGAAAGAATGAACCTCAGTGGCCCAAATAAGCACATCAATAAAGAAAACACCTTATGGTTTCTAATTACTTTGAAACATATGAAACCTAGTAATTGCTTAAATATCTACAGTGCTCTGAACAAACCACAAGTTGCTGCTTACTCTTAGAAATGGAGATTCTTCCAACATATCTAGGAATTCTGGGAAGTAGTCCCCCACTTCTTCATCCACTGCTCCGACCAGGCTGATCTGCCGCATGGGTCCTGCTCGGTAGGTGCCACAGCAGTACGTCCGATTGACCTGGGGGCCCAGAGGGGAGACAACACCACGGCTTTAGTACTGCTGCAGCAGAGTCAAACTGGCCATCACAGCACACCAGGCCACAGCTGGACTCATCTGCCTCTATTTCAGTAGCTGTGCCTTTGGGAATAGGCACAGGGATTGTTTGGAACACGTGCCCGCAGGGCATCCCAAGAGAAACAACTCCTGCCTGCACTCTTGACAGGAAATCCTTCTGTTTGAATAACAGCAAGTGAGTATTTGACTAATTCAGGAACAATTCAACACTTCCAGGCTGACTTGAGAAAACAACCACACAAGGTTTCCTTGTGACTCAGTCTTTCACCAACAAGCCTCAACTCTCCACTGCCTTGTGCAGGTGACTGTTGTTCCTACATTTCAAACCGGATGCCCCTGGAATACACACGTTCTTCATTCCAGTCTTGTCCCAGAGGTCCCTCCCCTGGGACCACAGTGAAAAATCTCAGTGTCCCTCATGCAGTGGCCCTGGTAATGTTATTATAATGTATACACAAAACTGGACAAGAGACTGAGGAAATGAGAGGTTTAGCCAGAAACCCAGTGCTCATGAACAACAACTTCAGGATAACCATCAGCAGTAGAACCTGCTGTCAGTGCTGTGGCCAGAGACACTTTGATCTCACTTACAGCCCCTGGATATCCTCTGGAGCACAGACTGTCCCACTTTCCAAGGGCATCTGGAAATTTTTCTTACCAATTTCCTGTTCCTGGAGGAGAACCCCTGGCAAGACTCCAGTGTTCTCCAGCCTCATCCCATATGGCCACAGAGCAGGTTCAGTGCAGATACCACAGGTATTTGATGGTATAGAGCAGAAACGTTGCCACAATCATTCTGTTTTGCACACTCAGTTGTGTTTGAGCCCCAAGCTTCCCTCTGTGTTTGAGTGCTTCCAGTGGTGAAAAACTCCAGCTGTTCTCCATGGCTGAGTGGTGGGACAGGGACAGAGCATTACTGCTAAACTGGCAATTTTAGTCATGTTTAGAATGTGTGATGCCTTTTATAACTCCATTTATAGATATGTGGATGCAGCAGCTTAATTTGAAGTTTAGTTTCAGTTTTGTTTAATCAACAAACCAGATGTTACTAAATTACTCCATGAGGTTGCTAAAGGTAAATTAGGAGAGACTAATTAGAGAAAAATAGAGTTACTGCTGCAATTTTATTCTCTAGCAGCAGCCATAGATATTTAGCTGCTTAATTATAGAAGTTTAGCTCACTCTGCTCACTGAAGGCAGTTCAGAGCAGGAGCACTGGAACACCACAGCAATATTCCAGCTCTGTGCACCTACAGGGGAACTAAGGACTGAAATGTTCTGGCCCTTAAGTCAGCAGAGTTTAACTGCCTGGCACTATTTCTGTAAGGGGAGACAGACCACTTCCAGATGAGATCTGCTCTCCTGAAACCACCTGTTGAGAGTCACTAGTATTTCACAGGTGTTTGTCACAAGTTAAAAAGAATTATGATTCCATATGCAGTTTTCCCTTGTAATGTTTTCAAAGGAAATGAAAAACTAGAAGGTTTAAGTTTGGAGTGTTTTTTTAATGCACTGGAACACAATGAAAAAAAAAACAAAACAGAAGAATTCTAGAGTTATAAAGGGGACAGTAGAAATACTTCAGGGAAATATTGGATTTCAATGTTTTGGTAATTTTTAACAGAAATGAAATACATACACTTGAGAATTAAAACCAGAATTACTGTTGTATAAGGACCATGGGGCCCAGTAAGACCACTGTACCCTGTTAAATGCCACACTACCCTGTGTATCCCCTGCTCCACACACTCCCCACTGACAGTGAGTTACAGGCATGGTTAAATTTAGCTCTTCAGTGCTCAGGGAGACATTTTCTTGCAGCTGCATGATGTGCCTATCAGTGTTCCCCACACTTGGGTGAGAACAGGAACAGACAGCACCAGTGTTTCCTGCTCCAGTCCCAGAGCTGGTATTTATTTGCATGTCCCTGAGCCACCCCAGCCCCTGCCCTGCCTCTCCAAGGGTTAAGTGAGCAGCAAAACCCCAAAGGGTGAGAGGAGGACACACAGATGAGGCATCAGCTGGAGACAAATGAGGTTAAGTCTCAGAAGTTTCTCTCCAGTTGCAAGAGAAGCACGAATGAGTTGACAGTGCCAATATTTCAACGTGCCAAGTCAGCTATAAAACCAACCACACAAACACTTGGCTCCAAGGAAGAAAGCAGGAGCACAAGGGGGTTACTACTGACAACAGAGGGGCAGGACAGTGACAGGCCAGCACAGCAAGGGTGACATGTCTGACTGCAACGTGACACACTGCAGCCACACCACTGGCCATGGGTTAGTGACAAACCAAATGAAGTCTGCAGTACAGATGCACAATTTCTCCCCTTCACACTTTGACAGCTTCTGCTAAAAAAAGAAATTGCCATTCCAGAATAAGAGAAGTTCACGTGGGGGAGACAACCAAACTGTGATGTGGTTCATTAACCAAAGCTGTCAGGAACAGAGGAACCTTTTCTGACAGCAGAAGTAGGAAAACTTCCCCAATTATCACCTGTTGGCTGCTTCTCCCGCCTTCTTCCCAGAAGGAAGAACAGCTTATGCAAAACCTACTTCCCCAGCTCTTTCCTGGCCTCTTCCCAAAACCCCCACTCCTCTCTGACACTCTAACTCTCCTTTGGATCAGAGAGAGAATTCAACAGGCAGCTGATCCGTTTTTTCTTGGGGGAAAGAAAAGTAGAAGTGTTTTTTTAAGTCTAAATATATTCCAATTCACTGAGTAGAACTAGAAGCAGTTGTACTGAAGCAAGTGATAAGGAAAATGAGAGTTCATTCTAGCTGCACTGCTAAGAGCTTCCAAATTAAATTGTGCCCTTATGTGAAGAAAGCTTACAAATTACAGCTCAGTGATTTGAGTCTTGAAAGCCTGTGAACAGCTCCAAACTAAAGCTTAGCCTCAGTACTAAAGTAGTAGAACCAATGGGAGCCAATGCAAGCAAAAAATCCAGAAGACATTTAAGCTTAATTACTTTAAGATACTGAAAACAAACACTTATGCTCCAAACATACACTGGAGTGCTTGTTATAAACTCACTGCCCCGAGAACAAAGGAATTCCCCTGGCAAGGCAGTTAATTATCACCAGACGTTTATCAGTTCTTCCAGATTAAAGTCCTTATTTTGAACTGGAAACACTTCCTACTAAAATTCAGTTTCTCTGAAAAGGTACACGAAACAGCTCAACGTTGTGTAAAGGTCACATTAACTTGCAGTTTACAGATCAAATCTTCATAACACTGAGTCTCCAGGACTCAAAACTACCCAGTGCTCAAAATCCCCTCAGCACAGGACAGGTCAGTGCAGCAAACAAGCTCGTGCACAGAGAAGGAACCCAGAATGGAGGTGACTTCTTTATCTCCAATTAAAAATAATCAGTGTTACCTCACACAACAGTGTAACATGCTTAATCTGCAAAAGCATAACTACAAAGTGCTTCTGTACTGCAAAGTTCTCATACAGACAGGTCAGGAGTGAACCCTGGCCAGTCTGTTCACTCCTCAGCGGTGCTGCCAAGGAGCAGCAGCACAACAGGCTGATCCTCCCTGGCTCTCCCGAGCACTGTGGCCTCTCCATTTCAAGATAAGCCATCCTGCAAAACATGGGTGAACCCACCACCCATTTAAATGCTTCCTTAAACTCAACCACCACGTGTATTCCCTGCAGAGCCCCTTTTGAGCTGCCTGTGACAGCTCCTGTGCTGTTTGCTCAGAGTGAACTGCAATAACACACTCCAGCCAGAGAGGATTAACCAGGTCATGCTGGAGCTGGGTTTAGAGACGTGGTTTAGACCAACCAAACCTTATGCCATGACTCAATCTTAATCAAGTTTAGACAGTACTTAAAATAGAATTAATTGAAGTACCAGCACAGATTATAACCCAACAAAGCCTCTTATTTATTACCATGCATTCCTCACGTGTATTTATAGTAGCAGGATTCATGTTCACAGGACATTCACCCAGGAAAAATGCAATTGTTAAACATCCCAGTGGCTCTGTTAGGCCATTTTAGGGGTCACCACATACACTCGAGTTAGAATGCAGTCATGACACCAAATAACAGACATATCACTAATCCTGAAGACTTCAAAGCCCAACCTGTGGACAGGTTTCACACCTGCAGCACTCAGGTGTGTGCAGTGCACAAGTGCTCCTGCCCATAGGAGAGATTGTTTTTTGGGGTACTCTGCACTCTGACAGCTCTGTCAGCACCAAGAGTTACTTACACCAAGAAACAGAGGCTGGTTAAAAATAAGTGCAGCAGCAGCTACTCATTGTCAAACAAATGCATAAGCCAAGCATCAGAATTATTCATTTAATGGTAAAGACTCCACAGTGACCATGCAGTAACTTTCTGTAAAGCAGGAATTGTTTTTCCAATGCAAATCTTGCTTATAAGCATTTGAGAAACCCTGGAGAGAGCCAAACAGCCCATTGACAAGCATTAACATTTCAAAATCTGTTGCTAAAGGTCTGTTCCAATAGTAGTGAAATGCACTCCACTACAGACTTTCAGATTTATCCCTCCAACAGGTCAACCAGTAAATGTAATTAATTTCTTGAATAACGACTTTAAGAGTACTCAGCAGTTTGAATCCATTCTCAGACTAAACAGAAAGAAGCTTTATTCCATCTAAACTAAATTTATCTAAATTCTAATCTTGCTGTATGTTCATAGATATTTCTGAGTTTGATCACAACACTAAAATCCAATGGGTTTTCACAAGGGAATCTTAAATTAGCTTAGTTTTTACTGTTGCATCCATTTAAGTCACATGGAGATACAGTTTCAGAATCTAAGATAGTTTAAGCCTACTATGGAAACCAGGGTAATACATAAAAGTCCTTTTCCAAGGGAATTAAAAAGATACTCTAACCACTTCCAAGTTAGGAAGTCTAAAAACGCAGCATCAGCTGCTGATGGAATTAAGATGTTTAAAAAGAATTGTGAATGATATACTGAAACCTGAAAAGTGATGTCATTGCAAAAAAAAAAACAAAAACCCCACCCAGATCTATTAAATTTTAAAAAAAAGTGTTAGCATTTGCAGTCTTTACAACTCTCGATACAGACTTGGCTGTTGTTTTGAACAATCTCAGTGTTTTCCCACGTTTAGAAGACAGAGATGAGCAGTGCAGATCTTTCCTCAGGTCACAGATAGCAGTGTCTGAGGTGTGAATCATCAAGTACCCGTGAGCTTTTAAGCAGAAACAGGAATAAACAGCACAGTTCCAACATCTTTTTCATCTGCTTAGAACATGAATTTGCCACTCATGTATTTTAAGCCATCCCTGCTCTGGATTAATGAGATTAATCAAATCTAGGTGCTGTGCAACTTTTATACCCTTAAACAGTTCTTACCTGAGAATGAAAATTTGAAATTGTTGTTGTTTCAATGTCCTTCTTGCCCAAAATTTCCATTTTCACTGGAGTGTTAGGAAAGTTAAAAGCAAAGTAATCCAGGAAGTCTGGTAAATAAGCAGCTGCTCCGTGTACTATGGCCAAGGCATAGTAAGCTGCATTTTTATCATTTTCACTGAATGACAACGCAAGAAACTCTTCTGCAAATCTCTCCATCTCCACTGGAGACAAAAATGAGAGTTCATCCATGTAGGCATGCAGGACCAGAGCACCTCCATTGGATTGGTGCTCCTCGTGAATGAAGTTACTAAATTTAGTGCCAGTTTTCAGGAAGCTGCTGCGAACAGAGTGCTCCTGGTGTGTCACAAACGGTGTTTGTACTCCCTGGGGTATCCGATACTCCTGCATCCCCAAATTCAGTCTGCAGAGCTGCTCATCCTTCAGGTACCTGAAGGATTCCTTGTTCATTTCCAAGCTGTCACACTGTCCTTGAGACAGAGTCTCTTTGTCGATGCGGGTGAGCCCAGCGCACACGGTCTGCACTTCCTTGTTGTACATCTTCAGGCGTTTCCCCCTCACGTCTTCCCGGTGTTTCTTTTTCTTTTTTTTCTTTATCTTCTTCATAATAAGACTGTCTGCTCGCTGGGTTTTGCCATTTTCATCTGGAGTTTCTGGCAACAACAATCAAGAGCAGATTAGAGTTCTGCAGTTGCAGCATATTCACCCCAAAAGAATTCAGCCCCCTCACTTGAAGTGATCTATTCCCAGGGAGTCTGACCAGTACTAATACCCTGACTTTTGACTTAATTAGACAACCAAAAATGCAGCATTTCTAGTACTACACAGATAAAGACTGAGGCTTAATATTTTAGAAATATTTCCATTTTTAACAGGTTTATTAGAATGCCTTTAAAAGGCATCTGTATTTCAGAACATCTATAATTAAGTACATTAATAACTTCTGACATTTAAGGCAGTGCCGTGCAGGGGAAGAGGACAAACAAGTGTGTGTAACATTTAGACATCAAGACTTTCATTACAGAGCATTTCCCTGAGTTTGGACACGTGATATAGAAACAAAATAGTGCAGCTGAAGAGGCACAAGCATTACTGACATTTAGAGGTAAAAATACTTAAATCTTAGACTGCTGATCTTTTGAATTAAAGGACCCAGATCATCACATCCACAGCTTCAGCTGTCTTCTGCTAGTCTTATAGTTAACTGCTCAGTTAATGCAGAGAGAGAAATTAAAAGGCTGTTTTGGGGTTTTCTTTAAGATTAATCACCCTGCAAAAGCCTGAGAGGTAAAATGTAAAGAAGTAGCTCTGTTAGACAAAATGTAATAGTTTAAGCTGCTTATCTTTCAAGAATAAAAACTAATTCAAATGACATTTAGCAAGTGACAGAAGTAGTTAGAAAACTTGATGCTCCAGCTGTTAAAAACTCAATTGCCAAGACAAGATTTTAACGTGTCTGAATCAAAGAACTACTTCATCCAACAATGCCCATAAATCTCTGCATTACCAGGATAGCCACGGGGATCAGAACAACCTGCTGCTGAGGGCAACACCTGACCAGAAGGTGCAGTAGCTAAAGGTTCGGTTTTGCCCTCAGCACAGGCCTTTGTGCTAACAAAATTCCCTTTCCTGGGCTATAAATTGGTATCCTTGTCTTGTAGCACTTGAAGTTACGAGGAAAAAACATGTTACGCTGCTCTGTGAGAAAGAGTATCACGATAAACACCCACAGCTCCAAGTTCTTCAGTGTAGCCCCAGTGATTAACCAGATCATTGCTGGTTTGGTCTCCAGAGCTCGTTACTGGAGCTGGGTGACCTTCCCAACAGCCTGGTGTAACAGCAGAATTACTCATGGAGAAAAGAAAGAGTGGATTGCTTAACACTCCATACAATAGTCTCAGGACCTGAAATACAAGTTTTCACAGTGCTGCTGTAGCCTTTACAAAGAGCAAAGGCCCTGATTTTTTTTTCTGTTCCAGCCAGGGAAACCAGGAAGAGCAGGGTGGTATCACTTGTTTTGGGAAATCAACCAAAACAGTTCTTGGAATAAGGTTTTCTGCAAGACTCGGAAGTGAAGTGCCCGATCTTGCTCAATACTGAGCTCTCGAGTACAGGCACTGCTTCACTCGCTGCAGAGAGCACACAAACTACACACAGGATCTTTGTTCTGCTGGGACCAGAGATTCCAAGCTGGAACTACACAAGAATTTTATGCCACTGAGCTGTTGGTGATATTTCCCTATAGATGCTTCTAAGAATTTTTGGTTGTAAAAGGTATCTTATTTTAAGCATTTCTGATTTTAGATACCACTTAAAACCCCCCCACACGCGGTAGGTTTAATTCAGAGTATCTGCCTGCTTGAAGCTGTTCCCTTATAGCAGACAGACACCGAGGAATCTTTGCATTTGGGAGCTTCCAGTGGTCTATTTTCAGGATAAAAGCTGCCCTGGCTGCTGCTGGATCCACTGAACACAGCAGAGTCCCACTACTACAGTGAGAAAGCACTGTATTAAGTGAAGCTAAACACTGTCATTATGGGCAACATAATGCCTGACAATCTTGAGGGAAATACAGTTTTAGTTATTCCTTCAAATAAACAGAAAGCCTACAGTACCTCAAACATGAAAAAAGCTATGGCCAGGTCATTAAACTATGAGCTGAGCAGTAAGGCCAAGTAACAGCAGTGCCAATAAGTCAGCTACTCCAGAATGTTTAGATATCACATAACTGAACACACCAGCACCACTATTAAACAGCAAAAACAGGGGGGATGTTCACTGGCACCTCGGGCCACAGATAAGCACAGCACAGTCAGTGTAATAGGTAGTTTAATTAGATTATACATCAAAATAAAAACTGATAGTCAGGGACAGAAATCCGGCCCCTTCCTGAAAACCACAACACATGCAGCCGAGGGCAAGCAGTGAAGAGCTTCAGATTAGCAAACAGCTTTCCTCTGCAAGTCAGGAATTCTGATGCTCATTTTCACACTGTTTAAGCTCTCATTAAAAGAGGCCTTATTTAATTCTGAGTTAGAACTGACACAGTGATACTCCAGCCTACAAGGACACACTGCTTCAAACTCGAGCCTGATAAATATTGATAACACTGCAGAAGTTTATAATCCAGTAGCTTGTAAAGTCATTATTCAAGCACAGTGGAGTAGAAGCATTAACAAGTAGAGAAAAGTCTCTCCTAGTAATAGTTTTGACCACCCTTAAGACAGTCCTATCCAGAATTTCCACTACAGACCTGACTCCTGTAAGCACGTGCATCTTTGGTTTCTTTGGCACAGAACCTTCACGTACTCTCCAAAAGCATAATTCACAACATAGTATTTTTATTACAGCAGCTTTTGCAGTTACTTTTTATCTATATTGCTCTCACCAAGAGGCTTTTACTATGACAAATTTGTGAACAGAACCAGAAGAGTCATTCTGTGCTGTTAAAACAAACAAACAAACAAACAAAAAACACACCCACCATGCACTAAAATCCAGAGATATTTTGGCCTTTCTATTAGAGAAATCACAGCTTTGTTAGGGCTAGAAGGGACCTCCGGAGATCATCCAGACCAAGGCAGGGTCACCTGGAGCAGGTGACACAGGAACACGTCCAGGTGGGTCTGGAATGTCTCCAGAGAAGGAACTCCACAGCCTCCCTGGGCAGCTGTTCCAGTGCTCTGCCACCCTCAGCGTAATGAAGTTCTCCTCATGTTGAGGCAGAACTCGTTGTATTTTAATGTATGGCCATTGCTCCTCGTCCTGTCACTAAAAAGAGTGTGGCACCATCCTCTGACGCCCCTTATAGATATTTGTAGGGGTCGATGGGATCACCTCTTACTAAAGATAACAAATAATAATAAAATAAAAACCCCAGCAGACTAGCAGCTCTAGCATACGTTACTGGAAACACGGAGGGAAGAACGTTTCGCTCCCGCAGCCGCTGCTGTTGCACCTGCCGTGAGGGCGACGCTGACAGCAGCAGCAGCCCCGGCAGCCCCCGGACCATCCCCGCGGGGCAGCCCCGCCGTGCCCGCTCCGACACCGCCGGGCACGGCCCGCCGAGCCCGCGGGGCGCTCCCTCTGCCCTCACACCTCCACAGGTGCTCCGGGCGCTGCGGCCCCGGCCCGGCCCGGCCCGGCCGTGGGGAACCCCCCGCGCCCCGCCCGGCGCTCTCACCTCGCTGGCTGGGCCGCCCCGCCGCGCCGTCCGCGGGGCTGCCGCGCCTCGCCTTGTGCGCGGCGGGCTCGCCGTGGTGCCGGTGGTGGTGGTGGCGGCGCTCGGCGGGCGGCGGGAGGCTGAGCGGGGAGACCGTGAAGAGCCCCGCGGCGGGCAGGGCGGGCGGGGGCAGCGGCTCCGCCGGGCGGGGCCCGGCCAGCAGCGCGGCGCT
>JAWWLV010000082.1:4689701-4723137 GCA_035041135.1 Platyrinchus mystaceus
CCCCCCCCCCCCCCCCCCCCCCCCCCCCCCCCCCCCCCCCCCCCCCCCCCCGCGGGTAATAAAGTTTATTTTAACGGTGTTTCTCGCCCCGTTGTAACGTTAAACACGTTAAAACCCGTTGCCGCCACCACCACCTCCGAACTACCCTCAGCCGGAACGAGCTCTTACCAAGCTGAACGTACAACTGATACCACTGAAAGAAGGAATTGGGGACTTGGCACCCGGACTTCAAAATTTCATAAGCCGTCAACCAACATTTGAGGGTCTACAAGAGTTACTGTATATCCTTTTCACTGAAACAAATTCACGGATTTTTGATAAATATTGCGTGGCCTGCGGGAGGTTTGGTTGTCAAGCTATTATAGCTATATATTGTGATACGTGTCAACGTCAATATTGGGAACCACAAAACCCACGCACTTTTGCCCATTGTCGTGGTTGTGTGTATAACCGGTATATTACTACTTGGCAGTATGAATTAGAGCATGATACTCAACTTCCATTAGAGGAGGCCTTAAGATTATTTGAATCATGGGAACAACAGTTTATTGGGTTTTATCGTTGGCAGATTGAATATTTTACTCGAGCTTTACGCTCGAGGGGGGGGCGGGAGGGAAGGCCGGTGGGGGTTTGAGAGCGAGGGAGAGCAGGACATCCCTGCCCGGGAGTGAAATCAGTGAATCGCAGAATCCCAGAGTGGTTTCGGGTTGGAAGGGATATTTAAGCTCATCTCGTTCCAAACCCCCCGCTATGGGAAGAGGCACATTCCACTAACGCGGTTTCTGCTGTTGAAATCCATGACTTGAGTGAAAAATAAGGCTGCGCTATTTCCCCCAGCAAAAGCAGCTTTAAATCAGCTTGAGTTTTCCACTCCAGCAGTGGTCAGCACATTCCTCTTGGCCAAATTCCACATATCCCAAGTTTGTTTCTGTCTTTACAGAAAAACAATCATATAAAGCAGTTTCCAGCATCTTTATCCCTCCCCACTGAGCATATAAACAGCAGTGGGATCTGGCGAGGAATCTCATCTTCCCAGTTCCCGCCTGATATTTTGTGGTGGAGACTCAAATCCTTTAAAAAAGGATTGTTTTTTAGAAAAACTATAATATTTTGCTTGCTGCGGTTGGTGTTTTGGGATTTTTTTTTTTCAGGTAGAAGGACAGCAGGATCAATTACACAGGTGTAATTTTTATGGGATCAATCACCGTCTTAGTCTTTATTGACCCAAATCCAGACAAATTCTCTGAGGTGCTCAGATGAAACAAAAAAAAAAAAAAGAAGAAAAAAAAGAAAAGAAATAAAAAAGCTTAAATTATTTCTAAAATCAAGGATGCTAATTCCCTTTTAGTCCAAGTTATGTAAACATTTAAGTGTCTTTGGTTACAGTAGACCTACAAATGTGATGTTAAAGAGATGCTGTGCCTGCACCATCCAGGGTCTTGATCCACTTCACTCTGCTCTGTTGAGCTTCCAGATCATTCCACTGGGTCTTCACCAGTCCTATTGCTCAAATCCATCCTTTTGAAGTGATCCCATTCCAAAACACAACAAAAACACGTCCCTCCTTAGGATAAAATATCTATTCCCAGGTTTACTTTCCATCCTGTTGAAAATTAACTGAAAGCTGCTGGTCCTTTTTTTTTTACTCTTCTTTACTTTAAATCTTCAGTTGAAGAGTGTGCAAGTAGTGCCTGAGCTGCCAATACTGTGCAACAGCTTTTGATGTGTTTATTTTCTTGGAAACCTCACTGGGATGAGCGTTCCAGGTGCATCAGGAGGACTCCACAAATCTGCAACACCAAGTCTATAAAATGCATCTAAATATTCCACGTTGGGGGTGGGTTTCTTGGGCCTTTAGGTTTTGAAAATCGATTTGCAAAGCCTAGGAAGAAATTATATTTTTTTAATACAATATATTCCATATGTTATAGATGTTATGTCATTCCTTAAGATAATAAGGTATTAGAAAATACTTGTAATTTTAGTTCTTTCCCAAACTTTAAGATACAGTAGAAAAGCAACATCCTGTAGCTGTGAATAAAGTTGTAAATGTGTAAAAACATTATTTGTAATGTTTGTAATTTGTTAGTGTTCTGCCTTGTCAAAACACAGGTTCTTCCTACCAAAACACAAAGAGGAAAACATACCAAAGTTAAGGAAAGACCTCAGAGGGTTTGTTGGGGCAGGCTCTGATGATTTTGTCAGTGAAGATGGGCTGCAGATGCCTAGAAATAAAAAATGAGATTGGAGCAGCGAGTCTCTGGTCCTGAAAAGCTGAACTCATAGAATCATGGAATCATTAAAGTTGGAAAATGTTTGCCCAGGAGTGCTTTAAACACTTTTTAGCAGTCCTGTTTTCGAGATAAGCATTCTAATTTTAGATCAAAGGCAGTTTAATAAGAAACTCCTTATTTATGCTCCAAATAGACTGGGCAGAATCCAGGCTGGGGCTCACATTCCCCCCAACACCCCTGTCCCCCATTTGTAGGGTGTTTGTCCCACAACACTGGTTTGAAAGACCTGAAGAATTTGGGTTATTTGTCCCCAGGGTACCCAAAGGGCACCACAGCATCCTTATGACATTCCTAAAACAGCTACAGCTCTCCAGATGAGAACGTACTCAGCCAGCACAGCTCAGTGTGTCCTGCTCCAAAATAGCAGATGTGGAGGGACTTTCACATTGGAAAAAAATATTTCCATCCCACATATTTTAATACTTGTTGAAATCCATTGGGAAGATGCACATTAGCTTTAAAGACTTACTTTTTCTCACATTTTTCAGTATTTTCATGCTCTGTAAAAAAAAAAAAAGAAAAAGAAAAGGCTTGTTGGAAAAAAATGTAGGAAGTGGCAGATCAGGCAGTGTGATAAAGGGAATTCATGGATAAATGTATATGTATAAATACACTGATAGACATGTATAAATAGATCTGCTACTGTGATAAAAGCAACTCATTGGTAAATGTGTATGTATTATATCTCATAAAAAGGATCACGTCCTGCAGCTGAGACTAAAAAGCAGAGTTGTGTCATTCCCTCTGTTCCTGGCTTCTCCCTTGTCACCCCAAATGCCTCCAGCCTGTACTTTCCTTGCTGTTTTCCTCAAACGCTTTTCTGCTCAACCACAACATCCCAAAACACAAACTCATGAGGATAATTAACAGGAGTCACAAAAAGAGGAGGCTGCTGATGATTCTGTCTTTGTAGGACACACTTAAACTCCACTGGAGCAACTTTCTCCAAGAGGAACTGGGGCTCCAGGTGCCTGGAATTCCAAGGCATAACCACTGGCACACTCTCCATTTTCAACACCTTTTCTTTTGTTTCCTTTACCTTGCTCCTCCTGAAGCATTTCAGGGCCTCTTTGGATGAGGTTTCAGAGCCCTTGTTCCCCAAACCCACAGGACTCGAGGAATTTCTCGCAGCAGGCTGCAGACCTGGGAACATACATCATACATACATTTTCAGTGGTCATTCACAAATCCTCCTGCTTTTTCCTAAGTGCTTTGTTGTTGTTTTTCATTTCCTCCAATGCGCCACTTCTGGAAATTTATAGCAAATCCCCTGGTTGTGTTTATTTTCCTTGTATCTGCTGAACTCTCCTGCAGTGAAGGCCTGAAGCACTACCTGGTAATGCTTTGAACAAGTGGGCCACGATCTCAGCCATCCACAGGTTTAGGTGTGAATATAAAACCTCAGTTATATCCTGAGAGAAGAGCTCAGCACTCACTTGCTGCCTCAGCGAGAACAAACGACTCTGGGGTTCTTTCAGGAAGCGGGGGAGGAGAGTCAGAGCAATCCCAGGCTGTCTCTGAGAAAGAAAGATAAAAGAGTAGGCTACCTAGCTTGAAATATATATATATATAGTTTATAACCAACCAGCATATCTCAGTTGTCTCAGAGGAAACACACAACATGCAGCAAAAGAGGAGGCTGCAAGGAACATCCTCATGTTCCTTGGTGAGGGAGAGGCAGGAGCCAATTAGGAAATATAAAACTGCTGGTTTGTTTGATTGCAGAACTGTTTAGTTCTGGTTAGAAGTATTTAGTTGCAGAACTATTTAGCAGCACAAATTTTCCATCAGACTAAGCATAGATCCTAATGACATTCACTAAACAAAGCAGCTTCAGTAAAAAGCAGATCTTAATTCTAAAGATTATCCCAGCATTAAACTTATACCTGTCTGGGGGCTCCGAAGCTTCACACTCTGGAAACAAAAAAACAAGGCAGGTGTTTAAAATTCCCACAAACCAAATGTCATCCTCTTGCAAACAAGGAAGCCAGAGAAGAGGAGGAAAGGATGTGATGTGCAAACACCCTCCCACACACACCTCCACGCTCGTGTTAATGGAAGCCAGACTTATCCTAAATGAGGGACAATATGTTTATTTTCTTGTATGGGACTTAGGGCCCACAAAAATAATGTTTGGAGTAAAGCAGTTGTTGATGAGGAGGAGCCTGGCTGAGGCCATATCTTCCTTCCAGTCCTGAGCCCTGAAATCCCTGGAAGTGTTCAAGGACAGGTGGAACAGGGCTTGGAGCAACCTGGTGTAGTGGAAGGTGTCCTTGCCCGTGGCAGGGAGTGGGATGAGATGGGCTTTAAGATCCCTTCCCACCCAAACCATTCCGTGATTCTGTGACTCTATGAAATAATTTATGGAAAGTACAAAGTGCCAAAACTATGGTCTTCCTCACAGAAGGAAACATGATAAGGAAAATGGCATAGGGATAGTGCTGGAGAAGAGATAAAAAGCCACTTACTTACCTTACATGGTCTCAGCCTCCCAAAGTCAGGAAGCTCCTCTGAGTGAGTCTCACCACTCCACTCCCAAGAGGTCCCGATATTTGGATTTCTATCTGGAAGCTGAAAATCAGAAGTGGCCAGAGGAAATTGTCCTAGAAGCAATGGAACACAGGAGAGGTCATTTCCCATCCCAGGCAGGTGGAGCACAGCCACTGCCAGATGCTACAGAACAACAAATCTTGGATGGTCCCTCAGTGCTCCACATTTAATATTGTGGGATGCACTTACCCGGTTCATTGGCCACAATGAAGGACTCAGGGGTGCGCTGGGGCAGGGGTGGGGGATCATCATCATCATCATCATCATCATCATCATCATCATCATCATCATCATCTGGCTGTGGCAGGGGGGGTAATTGGAAAGACACGGGCAGGTTACCTGCATGGAGAGACATGGACAGGTTACCTGCATGGCATGACACTGCTCCTGCCCTGCCACACTGTTAAACACCTCTGAACTGTGGTTAAAAAGCCAGATAGTTCTCAGCACCAATTGATGAGCCACATGGCCTCAGGGACAGACCTCCAGCAGAGCTGGCAGCAGAATTCCCACTGGACTGGGCAAGATGATGAGCAGCTGGTGGTACTGCTGCTGCTTGGCCTGTGCTGCAGCTCCCAGAACTTCCCAAGAGCACCTGGATAATGAGCATGTTTTTGTGACTTTGAATGCTGAAGGGCCTGAGCAGGACAAAAAGGAGCAAATGCCAAAGCTGCAGACAAAAGGAAATGTCTGACTGGACCAAGGAATAATTCCACCTTTCCCACATGGAGTATGATGATTTTAAGGCCACATATCTGGGCAAAACACTTACGTTGAATCATAAAATCATAGAATGATTTGGATTGGAAGGAACCTTAAAAACCACCTAGTTGCAACCCCCTGCCATGGGTGGGGGTGTCACCCACTAGATCAGGTTGCTCAGGACTCTGAAGTCCTGATTCTCTCAGTCTCACTAAGATTTCAGTGTCCCCCTACAAGACATTTTGCAGAAAACGGTAAGTTTGGACCTGCAAACTACATCCTCAGAGGAAACCATGTCTGGGAGCTTTCTGAATGTTTTCTTGTAAGAATTGGTCAGCACCAGCCCCTGCCTCCCTGTGAGAGCTGTTCCAAGGTTTGCATTACACAGCTGCTCTGAACCACTGTGTATTATTGCAAACCCCAAAATCATGCAGTTCCAAAAATGTTGTTTATGGGAAAAAATTAAGGCAGCATGAAAGGAGTGTGAGGATGAAACCAGTTGTTCCCTCAGCTCCCATGGGAGCACAGTCCTGAGGAGCAGCTACAGCCCTGCCTGGACACCAAAAGAACACACCATCTGCTCTCTCCAACAATCCAGAGTGATCCAGCCCCATGTGTCCCAGCCCTGCAGCACTTACCTGCTGGGGACACCCTCTCCTCGTCCAGGGGAGCGTGGTGGGATGGTGGGGAGCTGGCTGTGGTGGGCTGCAGTGGGGCACTGGCAGCACAAGAAGGAAGAAGCTCGTCCTGCCCCTCCACAAAGCACTTGGAAAACACTGGGGACACGGGGTCGTCTGGAGAGAGTGACGAGAAGTAGGGATCTTCTGCTGAGCAGAGATAAGGGTGAGGGCATTGCCCATGGTTCCTGTGGCTTGGGGGGCCATCTACTTCTTGTCTGGAGGGGTTCAGGTCCACAGGGGAAAATCCATCCTGGAAGCTTGAGTGACCAGCATTTGGCCACCGTGAATTCCGAACGGGCTTGGCACCCCTTCCATGCCATTGCCAGTCTTCTCCCCGCTGGCCCAGCACTGCAGGGTTTGATGCAGTCCATGTCAGGGGTGCTCTGCCACCAGGCCCCCTCCCTCCTGCTCCCTTGGGCTCCAGGTCCACCTCCCAACTGCGGCGTTTCCGAGGGGTGTCCCCAGCCCCCCATCGCTCGGCGGCAGCCGCCGTCCTGCAGCTGATGAAGTTGAGAGCACCAAAGGAGAAGGCCTGTCTGATGGGGGAGGCTCCACAGCCACAGCTGTCCTGTGCTCCTGGGGCACATGGAGATGGCAGGGACGCTTTGCTTTGTGCCGCTGGAGGAAGATGTTGGGGCACATCCCGCTCCTCTCGCTCTGAGCTGAAACACAGCACCGTGACGTGGAGTCAAAGCCGTGGAGTGCTCAGAAAACCCAGGGATAGTGGTGCTGTGGCCTTACCAGGTGAGTAAACTCAGACCATAAATGTCTTCCACAGGAGTCAGGAGTGGCTTGGCTACAGGAGGCCCGGCTCGTACCTAGGGAAAGGAAAGTTTGGGAAACAAGGGTGAGGAGGGAGAATGCACAGAACACCAACACGGTGCTTCAGGAGCTGGAATTTGTGCCATCTACTTCTAATTATTTCTCCTTGGAGGTGTAGCGGATTTGAAAGACTTTGCCATGTTTTTTCACCAGATGTTTTGCCCTCCTCTCTCCCACAGACAGGCTGTAGTGCTGATTGCCTCACTAGCACAAAACCAGGTAACACTTTCAGCCACACCACCCTGTGTTCCTAAGCTTCCTAAACTGGACCTTCCCAACCTGGACTAAAAGTCACTTGGAAACACTTCATGAAGACAAGTTCCACTGGCACATCCCCATGGAAATCAGCCACTACTGTAGAAAGCTGGTGTTTTTCTATTCACTCATGACACTAAGCAATTATGAAAGTATAGAGAAAATATAAAACGGTTCGGGGACCAAAGGAAAATGTAGGTGTTGTTTGTGATAAGCATTGCAAATTCAGAGCTGGATTCTCATGGGTCAACTTCAAAAGAGACTCAATTTGGACATCAAGGGAAGCAGAAAACATGGGGATTGATCCCAGGTCTGCAGCAGGAATCGAGATTAGAGCTGGCAGGGTGTTTTTCCTGGGATTTTTACCTGGGAATCAGCAGAATCTTTCTGGGCATCGAGTGCTTTAATCTGCCTTCTGAAGAGCTCAATCACCACATCGTAAACCAGCTCATACTGCTCCTGCATTCCAGACAAATAAACAAATTCCAGACAAACAAGCATGAGTGCCAGCACCTGAGGTCCCTGTAAATGGTCAGCTCTGACCAAATGAAGCATCACCCTCGAGAGAAGCTGCCACTTTCCTGTCTGTTGGAGGGGTGTGAATTCTCAGAAGAGGCAGAAGCCACAACTCTCACAGGGCTCACACTGAAGCATTTGGGGTGGTTTTGGGTGCACAAACAATGCTGTTCTGCATCGAGCTTCCCCTACAGACTGTCTCAGCTGAGAAAAGTTCCCACTTTATTTCCTGGGCAGTGCCTTGTCTCACAGTGTAAGTGTTCAGTAAGTCCCACTGCAAGCACTGTCCCATCTGTCTACGAGGAAATGGTCAGCTGCCAAATTAATTTCTGCAAAATCACCGTTCTGTTCAGAAAAGGGACTTTGCAGAACATCTTCACACCCCCAGCTCCCACCAGCACAACCTCTCTGGGTTTCTGTGCTGTGAACCCTCCTGGGGAAAAGCTGGGGTCCCAGGATGGGGGACAGAGCAGTCGGTGAGAATTCCCAACCATACCTTGGTCTGCACAATGCAGGGTCTTTGCGTGCGCATTTCCTGGATCAGGCTGAAAACACTGAAGTTCACTGGAACAATCTTGCGAGAAAGGTAGAAGATGAAATGGTTTTAAATTAAAAGAGAGGAAATTTAGATTAGATTTTGGGAAGATATTCTTCCCTGTGAGGGTGGGGAAGCCCTGGCACAGGCTGTCCAGAGGAGCTGTGGCTGCCCCAGCCCTGGAAGTGTCCAAGGCCAGGTTGGACAGGGCTTGGAACAACCTGGTCTAGTGGAAGGCGGGGGGGACAAGATGGGCTTTAAGGTCCCTTTCAACCCAATTATTTTAATGATTCCTGTGATTTCTCTGACAAAAGTTACAGACAGGTCTAATTCCAAGCAGATTCCAAGCCATGACACAGTTTAAAGTAGCGTCTGAAATCCAGACCTCCAATTGCAAGAATTTTTAACAAAGGACCTGCTGAAAGAGCTATTTTTATTATGAGCCTTCTCCCTCCTGTCTCACACTCCACAAAAAAATACCCTTTTTTAACAGCCCTGGTAACATCTGTGGAAGGCGAAAAGGACACGAAACCCAGATGGATGGGTTTAGGGAACTGTGGAAGGGAACACAACAGTCCCAGCAACCTGCCCTGGGGACAGGGATTACTGCCCTTACATCCGGATTGGAGAGTCAGAGTGAAACAAGGTGTTAGTTTGGAAACAATGGGTATCTGATGTGTAAGTGCAGAGAGACAAATATAGACACTAAAGTTATATTGAAGAGTGAAGGTCAGGGCAGAGCCAAGTGCTGGGAGGGGAAGGTCTGGACAGAGGCAGCAATGCAGGAGGGATTCTGCCCCACTGGTGTGATGGTGTCCCATCAGAATGGGGCAGGAGCAAGGGCAGAGACTGAAGAGGAGAAGCAGCACAGACTGGGAATGGAGTATCGGTTTGGCCACCGCTGCTCTCAGCTCAGGCTGCAGGGAGCTTGTGTTCGTGGCTGTCACCTGAAATATGCAGTCAGAGGAGGTGAAAGGGACAGGGAAGGTGAGGCAGAGCCAGGGGGTGCAGGTGCCATCTGAAGGTGCCAAGGGCTGGCACTCACCCCGTCCTTCAGCAGCTTCTGGGTGTAGTCGATGGCGCAGATGACGCCCGTCCTGCCACAGCCAGCACTGCAACGACAGCCACAGCACGTCAGGGGGGGCACCCTGTGCCTTCTGACAAGGGCATTTGGAGAGGACCCACAGCCACGTGTGACCCTCCTGTCCCACACAGTAGAAGGTGCAGACCTGCACGACGGCCCTCCTGAACTTCACCCCATGTAGGGCTCCACCTGCCCCCAGCTTTGCTGCGGGCTGGGAGGCACAGCTGGTCCCCTGAAAACAGTCCTCAGTCCCCCTGTGGTGACCAGTCACACATGGACATGCCCAGAGTTGGTGGTCTCTTAACTAGACCTTCTCACTCTCCACAACCACAGGAAGGTTGGAGCCAGGTGAAGGTCAGTCTCTTCTCCAAGTAACAAGCGACAGGACAAGAGGAAAGAGCCTCAGGTTGTGCCAGGGGAGGTTTAGGTTGGATATTAGGAAAACTTTCTTCACCAAGAGGGTTGTCCAGCCCTGGCACAGCTTCCCAGGGCAGTGGTGAACTCACATCCCTGGAGGGATTTAAAAGACGTGGGGATGTGGTTCAGTGGTGGCCTTGGCAGTGTTGGGTTAACGGTTGGCCTTGATCATTTTAAAGGTCTTTTCCAAGCTAAACAATGCCATGATTCCATGATTCTGTTGCTGGCCTGCTGCTATCTGTCTCCTTCCCTGTCACCTGGCCATGCCAGCTGTCCCCTTTGCCTTAGGGCTTCCTACAAGAGGAGCTTGGCTGAGGGCTTGGCCAGCTGCCACCCTCTGTGGATGCTCGGGAAGCAGGAGCATGGAGGGGCCAGCAGCCCTCCCCCCCTGGTAGCCACCTCACCCACCTGCAGTGGATGCAGACAGGGACGCTGTCATCCGGCTGGTAGCAGCGAATCTCCCTGATGAGCTCCAGGATGGGGTCAATGGAGGAGGGGACGTGGTGGTCTGGCCAGTTTTTGTAGTGGAACTGGTGGATGGTGCGGGTCACCTGCAAGAGGAGAGAGCTGGCAGGGGCTGGGCTGGCCTGTGTCACTGAGGGGATGCTGCCACAGCTCCTGCTGGCACAGACAGGGATGTTGGCATGGCAAGGGGGAGCTGGAGTGCTGCAGACATCTCCAGGTCCTGTCTGCATCAGCAGGCAAGGAGCAGTTTGCTGCTGGTTTTGCTGCAGAAGCCATTTTATGACATTCTTGCTGTTACCTGTTGGCTTCACTTATCCAGGGTCTGATTGCCACAACTGACAAACAGCTTCAGAAGCTGGGGTTTGAGTTGACTAATTTTTTTACTTTCTTTGTCCCCTCAACTACTGTCAAATCTAAACCAGCAGCCTGACCAGCATAAAATTTTCTGCACAAAATGTACCGTAGTTGAATGTATTATTTATATAATAAAGCCATCCAAGATGCACTTCCTGCCTTGACCTTTCCTACTTACCCCGTTGAAGGTCACCTTCAAAGTCCTAATCACGTACTCATTCCTCTTCTCCTCAGCTTCCTGCAGAACAAGAAGTCAGAGTCACATTTCCAGTGGGTGCCACGGGGTTCTGGTGCAGGGGATGGGACAGGACAGGGTGCTGTGGGGCTGCACTCACACAGGTGATGGAGAAGGGGCCACAGTGCAGGGGGGAACCATCCACCTCTGCCCAGTACCGCTCACACTTCTTCTGTTGGGAGAAGAGGATGTGTTTGGTTATTTCCCACTGGCCCAACCATGCTCTTGTCTCACTTTTCAGGTGAAAATTCACCCTGCTGGTCAGATCCAACCTCCCCTTCCCTGGAGCCATCACTGCTGGTTTCACCTTTCCAGAGAGGCTCTTTATGCTTCTGGAAACAGCTTAAGAATTTCACAGTCACAGAATGGTTTGGGTGGGAAGGGACCTTAAAGATCAACTCGTCCCAACCTCCTGCCATGGGCAGGGATACCTTCCACTAGACCATTTGCAGCTGGAGACTCAGAAAACAGCTCATATCAAACAGAAACTCACTGTCACTAATGGGATTTAATAAAAAGCTGCCCCTCTCACCCTGCCCTGGCACTGTCACAGCAGAGGCCACCTCTGACACACCACTCACCTTCCCCATTTCAAACTCCATACAAGCCATGACCACCACCTGCAGAAATAAAGTTCATCAGAAAAGTCTGAACACAAGTTCCTTATCCAGGCAGTGAAATCAAACTTATCACTTGCAGGTCCTTATCAGCGATGAGGAGGTTCTGAGTGCTGCTTTCCCCTGAGCCACAACTGCAAACCAGGGACCATCACCCACAGCCCGGGCACAAGGACCTTCCCACCCAGAGCCCAAAGGCAGACACAGCCACCAGCAGACTCCTGGCAGAAGAGGCTGATGGGAGGGATCTGGGGCACACAAAACATCTGGAGTAAAACACTTACACTCTCTCTGACTCACAAAGGACTTCTGCCTGTATGGACAACGTTTCTTAAAAAAAAAAAAAATCCCCCCAAACATATAAACTTTATATTTAAATATAAATCTGCACCTTACCAGGACTTCATACTCCCAAATCATCCTCCAAAAGTCAATGACAGTAGTGGGGAGAGGACCCTGGGTTGCAATGTATGCTCTTGGCCCATAGACACCCTAGAACATTCAAACCAGACATGGAGACATCTGTGCATAGTACACCAGCAGGAATAAAGTCATTTTTCCCTCTGAGTCTGATCTTATTCAGTGGGCCCATTAGGGATTTAGAAGGACTTTCATATAGTTGAATTTTAGGCATTAAATCAGGCAGTGGTGTGCAAACCTCCCAAAGGAAGGGCCAGGCCAGGGAGCTGGGTTTGGGCTGTTCCAGAGACCACCCCCAGCTCTTGCAGTGCATCTGGGAGCTTGGAGGTGATGTGGCCACAGCTGATGCCAAAGAATGAACCATGAAGGTGTGTTGGGATGGGCTGGGAAGGTTTGTTATTCTCCAGATGGGTTGCACAGATCCCTGGGTCACTGCCATGGAGAATGAAGGAAATCTATCTATCTATCTATCTATCTATCTATCTATCTATCTATCTATCTATCTATCTATCTATCTATCTATCTATCTAATCTATCTATCCATCCATCCATTTATCCATATCTATCCATCTGTCCATCTATCTTTCAATCAGGGAAGGGTCCCAAAGGCACGGGAGAGTCCCAAAACTCGTGGAGTTCCTGTTGGAGAGCCAGCCCACGCTGACCTGCCCTATTTCTGGTCCCTGCAGAGGGTCCCAGCCGTGCTGCAGTGCAAGGCTTCCTGCCTCTGCTCTGGTTTCAGCCAAGGTGACTCTGGCCACAGGCAGTTTTGCACCCCTGTCACCCACCCAAGGCAGCGACGCCGACGAGGAAGTCGGGGCTGTGAACCACAAACTGTTCCACCACTGCAAGCACACGTCCCTTGCCCTGTGGCCCGCTGGCTCTGTGCTGCACGGGGTGTTTTTTGGAAGGTTCACTGGCTGTGCACATCTCCCTACACCAGCTGTCCTTGAGCACAGCCCAGAAACTCCTGCAGAGCCCTTCTGTTGAGCAGAGCCCCCGACCTGCTCCTCCTGGCACCGCTCAGCAAGGTGGCCCCACAAACACCTTCGCAGGGCAAAACGGCACGGAAGAGGCAATACCTTGATGAAGTTGGCATTGATGTAGTGGGAGTCTGTGTCAGATGTAATCAGGGACAGCTCCACTCTGCTGTGGTCGACTGCAGGCACAGAAGCAGAGAGCAGCAGTCAGTGTCTGTCATGCTGAGCTCCTCAGGGTGCAGCACAAGGTGCTTTGGGGGAGCACTGACACCACAGAGCTCATCCCAGAGCAGGTGAGTGGCTGTGCAAGCAGGTCATGTCCCTTCCCACACCTCCCCACAGCCCTGCTCAGAGCTGCCCACACGGGGAGGGGGTGAACAAGCTCCTTTTGGGGTGGGGGTGAGGGTTTAGGGGAGATCTGTCGGTGCTGCCACTACCCCAGTGCAACGCTGACCCCTCTGACTGTGCAGCAAGCCAAGCCTAAAATCACCCAGCACTGCATCTGACAGGTTCAAACCAGGTCTGTGGGGTTAGATACCAAGGTTCAAAGGTTGGACTTGATGATCTTGGAGGTCTTTTCCAACCTTAATGATTCTCTGAATTAGTTTTTTCCAAGATAGGATGGATGAAAGGGACAGTCTGCTCTGATCCTGGGACAGCCTGTCCTTTGGAGACCACCACATGAAGCCAGGACAAGCCAGAGCAGGTTTTGCCTGTACATCATAGAGACATCTTTGTCCTAAGCCATTTTCTAGAAAGCCTTGGAAAACCAGTGCTTGCAAATGCTAACCCAGCAAGCTTGCAAGGATAATCATTGAGGGATGTATTTCCTAGAGAACAGCAGTTCTTCTGTCTCTAGAAATATCACAGAACCATAGAACATCCTGAGCTGGAAGAGACCCCCAAGAATCATCAAGTCCAACTCCTGGCCCTGCACAGGACAAGCCCAAAATCACACTGTGTGCCTGAGGGCATCAATATGTGCCAAAGTCTTCCAGAGCATGGACTGCAGTAGCCAAAGCCTTAAATCTGAACAGCAGGATTCAAGGCCAAGAGACAGCAGTGAGATGCTCCCATACAACAACTGTGGGGGATGAGAACACGCTTGAGCTGGAAAAACAAAAGGCTGAATAGAAACGTGTGTCATTTCCAACCTACAAGGTAAAATGTCCTTGTATCTGTTCTTCTTGACATTCTCTGGTTGCTCAGCTGCTGCTGTAGGGTAGATTTTATCCAGCTTGTACTTTGTTGTCTGCCTTTTCAGCTTCTGTGATAAAAGAATGGAACAAATTACAGCAGAGGTGTTACATCCAGCACACTACTACAGAGCACGTGTGAAGGTCTCCAGGGGTCAGGTTTGCTGCCACAAAACAAGGTCAGCACCATTAATTCTTTCCTGAGTGGCTTTTCCTGAGATACTCAGAGAAAGAACAGAGACAGAACCACCTGAGAGCCCCAGCAGAGGCTTCTGAAGAATGGAAAGTGTGTGCTGAGGCAGTGCCCACACCTCGGCTGCTCCTGAAGTGACACAAAGCATCGCCCTCACAAGTGAGACACAGGGGAATTACTCTCAGTACAAGAGCACCCAGATAAGAGGAGTGACACTGGTAAACCACGTTGAACAAATTATATCAGAAAAGACAGATAAACTGATTGATTTTTCTCACTTTGGTAAAGGTGCTCCCGTCCACGGCTGCAAACACTAAGGGAGCACAAGCAATCAGAGCAGAGTAGATACATGGACTGATGAAAGAGAGGGGAGAAGGAGTCCTGGGACAGACCTTTAGGGCTGCAAATCTCTCATCTCTCTCATTTCCAGGATAAAGCACTCACAGAGAGTTGAATCATCTTTCCCCTGACAAATGATGGAATTTTATTTCATTGCCATCAGCTTCACACACTGTTCGTCACCATCAACTTCAGAAGCACCATCCTTGCTGTATTTTTTCTTTCATAATTTTTTGTCCAAGGCAGAGTTGCTGTTTTTTAATATTAAACTGCAGTTTTAAAACACTAAATTCAGCCATAATACCCCAGGAGTTACATCTCACAGACCTGATGGAATGGGTCAGGGAGAAGGTACAGAAGGCCCAGGGCAGTCCACGTGTCCATCCTCTATTAATTAAGAACGTGGGGTTCCCAGAGCTGAGGCTCTGAATCATCTTACTTTTCTTCCCTGAATAATCTAATGACATAAAACCACTTGGGAAATGCCTGAAATATGGGAAAGCAAGTGAGAACCACAGAACCATGGAATCACAGAATGTCCTGACTTCAAAGGGACCCACAAGGATCATCAAGGCCAACTCCTGGCCTTGCACAGGACATCCCAAAATCCCACTGTGTGCCTGAGAGTGCTGTCCAAATGTTCCTTGAGCTCTGCCAGCCTTGAGGCCATGACCACTGCCCTGGGGAAACTGTTCCAGTGTGTAGAGCAGTAAGGATCAGACTCCGTCTGTGAGACTACACAGACAGAAAAAGGGGACTCAAACAGCCCCCCTGCAATTTACAGTAACACCACAACAATTGGCATGTACAAATGCTTGGTCACACAAGGAGAGGGCAGGAATTAGGATGGAGAAATGGCACTGAACATTTCTATCTGGTTTGGAAACACAAGCCAACACAATTGCCTGCAAAAGCCTCTGCCTTGCAAAAACGGTGGAGACTTGGGTCACGCTGGGAAGATCTTATCCCATGCAAGAGGAAATGCAGCCTTGACCACTTCTACCTGCCACTTTGGTCAGAAATGAATACATTTGGCTGCTGGAGGCAGTTTGTGCACCAGGACTCAGAGCTTGCTGCCTCACACACAAAGCACAGCCCGTCAGCGAGAGGGGAAATTCAGCAGCCTGTGACAGCGCTTTGTTCCATGGAACAACAGACTGTCACTGCAGGCTCAGATTAATCACTTCCCTCTACCCCAGACACCTGGAAACCAAGCACTCAGCTTTTCCCAAGTGTTTGAAGTGCCAGACTTGGCTGGTACAACAAAGCAGGGCTGGGTCTCATGGGGACCCTGTGCCTTCCCAGAGCCCGCTGCCACAGTCAGGGCTTAATCTGGTGTTTGACATGTCTCAGATCTCACAGAGGTACCAGCTTTACCCTTCACTATGTCTGTTAAAGCTGGGCAATGTTGTTGCCTCTCAGAGCAGCCCAGACAGCCTGCTAGAGCCACCTGTCTCCAGCTGACACACCAAGAGCCATCTCCAGCCACCAGGTTTAGCTCTGAGATGGTCCATTGCCATCTGAGCCTCACCCCTGACATCCCCCCCAAAAAAAAGGATGTCAGAGAGCTCACAAATTCAGGGCACTGCACAGATCTGAACTGGCTGGGCACTGCAGAACGCAGGGGGTGGTGGGAGCCATCAGCACTTTTTGCAGATTTTGCTTTGAGGGAATAAGAAATAGTTTCCAGAAGGGGCCAGGAGCATTGCTGGACATACAGCACAGAGATCCCAGATCATACAATGGTTTGGGTTGGAAGGGACCTTAAGGATCATCTCATTCCACCCCCCTGCCATGGGTAGGGACACCTTCCACTAAATCAGGTTGCTCTAAGCCCTGTCCAACCTGGCCTTGGACACTTCCAGGGATTGCACATCCACAGCTGCTCTGGGCAACCTGTGCTCTATCAAAAAAAGGAAAAGCTAATTCAAGGAGCTTTGGAGATCCCTGGCAGGAACACACGTGTCACAGGTACAACAGATTGCAATGGGGAGAAGGGGCAGAGGCTCCATATTCCCCCCGTACCCCTGTTCTGTTACCAGGCAAAGTGAAACTGTGTCTTGACAAGTGCATTCGCAAAGCAGAAAACAGGAAGCACTCGGGTAATTAGTTAAAAAGCAAACAGTTCAAATGCATACTATTAAATTCCTCTTCTGCCTTTACATTCCTTTTAGCCCAGTTAACTCCTGGGTGACTTTTTGTTATAAAACCCCAAGAAAATCTTAGTGTCACACACAGATCTTGTCCCCGTGGCTGAGCGGAAAACGAGCAGAGACACCGAGCGGAGCCCTGAGTGAACTTACCAAAAACTCATCTGCAAACTCCCCTCGGTTGAGCTTCTTGCCTTGGGCCCTCTCCAGGTTCTGTAGCAGGATCTCCCTTTGGTCCATGGTGCCGGGGACGGAGCGTGCCTGGCCTGGCCCTGCTGGGAAGGGACATGTCAAGTGCGTGCGCAGCGGGAGGCAGCGGCCGGGAGCAGAGCAGGGGCTGTGGTTTACTGACTTCATCACCAGCCCCAGAGGAAATTCGTACGTAGCAGATACCGTGGGCAAATAACACAACAAAACACCCGGCACGGGGCCCTGGCGCCCTCTTTTCAAACCACACGCGCTTGATGTGGGGTCTCAGAGAGAGTGGGGCACAAGGCCATCAGGTGTGCACTGTGCCCCAAAGGACACCACTCTGAGCACCCCATCATCCCAATTCCTCGAGCACCGTGTCCAGCCATCCCTGCCAGGGGTCCAGGGTGAGCACAGGAGGCAGCAGCAGAGCACCCACATCCTGGGGGGGCTGCACTCCGCTGAAAAGGCTTCCAACTTGGAATATGCTGTGACTGGAGGAGTCTCTAAAACAGCACGGAAAATCCACAGATCCCCTTTTAGCTTAGAATCATAAACAGGGTTTGCCTTGAGGGAACAGGAAAGTAGTTTCCAGGAGGAGCCAGGAGCCCTGATGGACATACAGCACACAGATCCCAGAGCACAGAATGGTTTGGGTGGGAAGGGACCTGTTCCTTTATCAAGGAAGGGTCTGGATGAAAGGCTGGAAGCTCCAAGTCCCTCCCCAGAGTTGGTCTAGTCACAGCAGGGTAAATGATGGACTGCCAACGAGTTATCACCTATTTTGTTGCTGAAAACTGCATAATTCCAATGCTCCAGTGCAGCTCTCCCTAAGGACAGGGACACAACACTGTGGGAACTGTTAACAGGAGCTCTGCTACAGCTGACTTTGATCTCCCTTTGAGTTCACTCAGAGGTAGTTCACCCGTTACAGTAATTTGGCAAATGAGACTTAAATTAGTTATTGCCCAATTGCTCCTTAAAGCTTTGCTTCAAGGAAACTCAGAGAGAAAAGCCCTGTTGGACACAGAGGCAGGAGCTGGACTGCAGTTCTGTGTGGATCCACAGCAGAGATCAGGTGACTCCATCCTGCACATCTGAGTTGAAGGAACAAATACTCCAGAAATCAGCCAAGAAGGGTTCGTATTTTTATTAGGAAAACCAGAATTAAATTCTAAAACCTGCTGTTTAACAGTGAGAGCAGCGTTCCAGTGAAGTGCATGGAAGGCATACTGTGATTGGAAGGTACAATACAGTCACAAAAGAAATTCAGAATTACAAGAAATCTTACAGACCAGGGTTAAAGAAGCCTGTGCTCATTACAGAGTTCCACAAAGCCCTGTCAGAGCAACCTGTGCCTCACCTGTGTGCATCACCCTTGTGCCAAGGAGTCTCTTCAGTTTGGAAACAGCACAGGGAGCTGAGGGGGAACTTCAGAGAGGGCAATTCATGACCTCAGTAACACATTTCAACTTCTTTCCCTTGCAAGTGAAACATGCTGGTTCTAGTGAGCAGGATGTACCCTGTTTACTCATCTCTGACACAGCGGAGCTCTGTTCACCCCTCCAAATCCTTCTATCAGACAGAAAACTAAATCACATGTAAAGGGAACCAAGAATAAAACACTCCTCTCTTCATTGCACTGTTCCTCTTAATGTGAGGTAAGTAGCAGAGTCCTGGTGCCTCTGAACTGTTTTTTAAATTACTTACAATTCTCAGGAAAAAACCTCTCCAAAACACATCCCTGAATTCTGCTCAGTTCTGGTTCCATCAGTGACATTGGTGTCTCATGACAACCACCACTGGTGAGTTGTGTGACTCACTCCAGAATGACCCCATCCCTTCCCCAGCACAGGAGGAGGGCAGACCCTTCACCAGCTCCAGCTGCAGCTCCCCTCACACCACACTTGCTTCCCAGGCCCAGGAAAGGGCTGCCAACACTCCTGCAGTTTAAAAGTACCACACCAGCATCAGGTATGGCAAAGGAAGACAGAGAAATCATCTTTTCCTGTGCCCTGAGCAGGAATCCTGCTGGGAGCAGGGACCAGTCAGGACCCCAGTCCAGCCACTGCCTCCAGGACTGTCCTCAAGGTCGAGATGAAGCTCTGCAGCGCCTCAGGCTTTGCCTCACTCTGCTTCACAGACACCTGCAGCTCCGAATCTGCCGCCTGGAGCAGGAGCTCTGTCAGGAAGATGCAGCCTGTGTCATCCTGAGCACTCAGATAAGCCTTCCAGGGCTGGGCACCTGCTTTGCTCATGGCAATAGTCTGGATGTGGACAACATGAAGGGCTGTCTGTATGGTGTCTGGAGGGACAGGCCCACTCCAGGGCAGGGAGAGGTGGCACCTCGTGTCCAAGCTCAGCCAGGTCTTCTCAAACTGTTCTGCAGTCAGGGAAGCATCAGGAATCAGGCTCAGGCTGCCTGTGTCAGGCTGAACCTTGAGGACTTCTTTATTCCCCTCAGAAATCAGTGACTCTGAAAGGAAACCACAAACACGTGAGGTCCAGCTCACAGATCCACAAAGGCCAGGTTGGACTTGGAGCAACCTGGGGCAGTGGAAGGTGTCCCTGCCCATGGCAGGGGGTGGAATGAGAGGGGCTTTAAGGTCCCTTCCCACCCAAACCATTCTTTGTTTCCATGACTTTGTGATCTACTGACAAGGAGGAGATGAATCCCAGAGGAAGGTGGGGCAGGTTACCTGTGTCCCTGCTCCTGGAGTCAGTACAAGAAGGACCAAGGTAGGAGGGTTCCACAGGCTGGTGAGCAGTGGCGAGTGCCCAGCGTTCTCTGCCATAAACTGGGATGAGAGTGTTAAACTCCCAAGCCCAAGCATTCACAGGTTGCTTGGTTTGGTTCCCCAGGAGCCCCAGAGAAGGGTCAGATTTGGGGCTACACAGGACCCGTTTCACTTCTTCCACCCCAGACTGCAGAAGGCGATAGTAGAACAGTCCTCGGTCTCGCACTGCCATGTCCATCTCCTCCTCTGGGGATCAGAGAGACGGAAATTATGGGCAATTCTATCGCCCAGATTTCCCCAAACTACTAACCCTTGATTACTAAAAACAGATTTTCAGGGATACAGTGTAAGCCTGTCCACGGGCAGATAGTGACAGGACAAGGGGGAATGGTTTTTAACTGACAGAGGACAGGGTTAGGTGGGATACTGGGAAGAAATTCTTTACTCAGAGGATGATGAGGCCCTGGCTGTGGCTGCCCCATCCCTGGAAGTGTTCAAGGCCAGGTTGGAAGGGGCTTGGAGCAACCTGGGCTAGTGGAAGGTGTCTCTGCCCATGAGAGGGGGTGGAACTGGATGAGCTTTAAGGTGCCTTCCAACCCAAACCATTCTGGGATTTTATGCAGCCTAAGGCGTAAAGCCACCTTACCCTGCTGTCCTGGATGGTCTCCTCAGAGCCAGGATGCTGACACAGCACCCCTGCACTGGGGACAGGTCCCAAAACCCCTGTCCCACAGCCTCAGTGGAACAGAAGGCAGGGAACCCACCTATGCAGTAGTAGAGCAGCCTGCCCAGCATGTCCTGGCACTCGGCAGGACGGGACAGGAACAGTCGCACCAGCGCTGTCAGGAGCTCCATCTTCACTGCTGGGAACACCTCTGACTTCACATTCTCCACAAAGTCCTCCAAAACATAGGGAGCATTTGGGATCTTCTCCCCATGAGTGCCCAGGAGCCAGATCAGCGCTTGCTTGCCCTGAAGGAACCACAGAAAAACAACAGCAAACGGGTGCTGTGTGCCAGAAAGATGGTGCTGGCATGAAATAAAGAGACTGAGAGAACATGGCTGAAGATTTCTGATTTTTACCAAACAGTTATTGTCCACTCATCCTCAAGCCCTGGCACCTCACCTCGCTGTCCTGGATGGTGTCCTCACAGCCAGGCAGTGCCTGGCACACGGCATCCGTGCACTGGGGACACAGCCAAGCCAGGTCCCGGAAAGCCCGGACCACCGCTGCAAGGAAAGCAAGTTATCAGCATCCCCAACAGTCACAAAAAACACTAGAGGGGGAAAAAAGAAAATCAATCCAACCCCCCCACTCCAAGAGATTCTGCAAATCTTAGCCAGGAAGGTCAGTGACTTGTGACTATGATTTGAGACACCCTCCTTCCAAGTCCCATGACACTGTGTTTGTCGGAGCAAAGCTGCATCAAGTCTAAAATAAAGCACTGAGACTTCAGATTGTTCCTCTGGCTGCTGGAAAGCAATCTCTCTTCTGGACATTGCCAGGCTTTAAAAGGACACTGACTCACGATGCCTCAGACGCACGAGGTCGGAATGACAAATCAAAACTAACCCCAATTCAAAACGAGTCTCGTGAACTTTAGGTCACAAATTTTAAAGGTTCTGCTGCCCACTCAGAAACACCAGCAGCTCCTGAGATCAAATGCAACAGCTGAGGGCAAGTGTGTGGTTTTTAAACTGAGAGCAGAGCAGTTAAAAGAGAACAGCAGGAGCAGCAGTGATGTGAAGGTAGATCTGAGGGCAGCAGAAGAGAAAAAGAAGCCTGGGTACAATTGAATCAGACTCTTATATGAGGAACAGAAATCACAGAGATTTAAAAGATCTATTAATCATCTTGGCCCTCAAATAGACACTAAAATGTCTCTGCTGAGTCACTCACTCCCTAATTCAGCAGTGGCAGCCAGAAAGGGCCAAGAACACAGCTACAACCACCTCCTCCTTCCCCACAAAGAGCAGTTCCTATGGAAGGAACACACTTAGTACCCCTAAACCCACCAGAAAAACTTCCACATGAAGGTGCCAATAAATTAAAAGCCAAAAGCCTTCGAGAACCTTGATTTTGGGATCACAAGCCCCAGCAAGGCCACTTCCTGAAGGCACAAGCCAGGTAAGCAGCCTGCAGATGGTCACCTGAAGTGATGTGCTCTTGCTGAAGGCCCAGGAGCTCTGTCAGAATCCCCACACACTGCTCTGTGTAAGTCCTGGCAATATTCCCTGCAAGGATGCCAAAAAGACAACCTTTTATCAGAGTGAAATGGGAACCATGAGCCCAACTATTCATCACAAACCCATTTTAAAGAAACAGTCTCTCTCTTTTCCTTTTTGACTACCACTTATGAAAGTGTGGTCAAATGAGCTTGTTCTCCACACAAGGGACATGTTCCTTTTTTTTGAGGCCATGCCTCAGAGGGTTTCTGAACTTTCCTTAAATGTAATACATTAAGAAAAGCATTTTAGCCTTCCCCAGCTTTACCCTTGTGAATACTGTAAAAACTCACCTATTTTAAAGCTTACAAAAATAAAACCAAAGCACCCCCAATCCCCTTAACTCTGCCCCCATCACAACTCACAGAACAAGCAGGTATTGGAGCTCCTCCACCCACCACAAAGCTTCACTGAACACTATAAGGCTCATTAATAAGATGGAATGATGCCATTTCTTTAAAGCATCTCATCAGGGATTCAAGGACTTTCTGCACGACCTGAATGCCAGGACTTCCTAAAGAACCTGTCCAGTCGTGGTTTAGAAACACAGTGACACAGAACACTGCTGGGCAGGTTGCTCTCTGTACTGCTGCAGCACAGAGCAGTGATTGGGTGTTTGCCCAGACACAGTTCAGCAGAGAACAGCCCACCTGGAAGGTCCAGGCGAGGCACAGCTCTCACCTATGGCGAAGATCGCCCCTTGGGCGAGCTCCACCGACACGTCAGTGCAGTAACTCTTCAGCTCCTCCAGCACCTGCTGCACGTTCTCATCGTTCACCAGCTCACACAGCACCTCCATCTTCTGGCATTTGATGTAGTGGGGCTCTGAGTAGGAACAGAAGAACTTCTTGTAGTGGCTGCTGAAGTGCCCGGGGAGGCTCCGCAGGATCTGGCGCACGTGGCACAGCGCGGTGAAGCAGAGCTCCCTGCTCTCCGAGGTGCAGGCAGACAGCAGCGGGCCCTTCACCCGCACCAGAACATCTGCCTGCACATCTGGGTACTCCCTGGCCAGCACCAGGAAGAGCTTGGTGGCTGCCATCACCACGCTGGGGCTGCTGCTTTTGAGGTAACCGTCCAGCAGGTTGAGGATGTCGAAGAGTTCCTCCTCGCTGCGGGGTTTGTAGCGCAGCAGGAAGGTGAGCACCTCGCTCTGCCCCCACTGATCCAGGTCAGGCATCCTGCCAGGACAACAAACACAGTGTGCAGGAGTCAGGGAGTGCACCAGGATCTGGACTGTGCAGAGCAGCCTCTGAGTTTCTTATGGTTTCCATTCCAAACCAAGGGGGTACCACACTTTTATCTCAAGAGAATTGCCCACTTATTAACTCAGGATCAGTCATGTGCACTCTTACTGGTGTTTAGGCCAGACAGGAACACTGACAAGAACCCTGGGCAGAGCAATATCCCTCTTTTCCCAGCTCATGCAAAATTATCTGCAGATAAGTTCATTTCTTCAAGTAATGGGTAAGTTATATATTTTTCAATGGATCTGGAGAGACATACTAGAAACATACCTGTTCACAAATATCCCGTGTGCACTATCACTAAAAAATTAATCACATTAACCTATAGTCCCAAAACAAACCACCAGCTGAAGCAAAGACTCCCTGGAAAAGCACGGCATCCCAGATTACTCTTAAGACTTTAGCCTAAAGGTGATTTAGTTTATCTTAGGATGGGCACCTCTATCTTTGGGTGCCTGACAAGAGTCCCTTCAAGTCCTCTCCAGAAATGCCCTCTCTGCATAAAAAACACAAGAACAAGAATGAAGGTTCCAGCACCTCCTTAGTATCAAAGACAACAAACCTGTTGAGGAGATGATGGGCAATGGGTTTGTTGATGACAACTCCTCCCTCCTTCTTCAAGATCTCTTCCAAGGCCCTCAGACAGTTCACGACCACAATAGGATCCTGGTCACGAAGCAAACTGTAGAGCTCGTTCACCAGTGCACCATCTGCAAAGGAGCAGAGGTTCTGCTATCAAATTCTGCTGGCACACTGCAATTTAATCACTGTCTATGAGCATTTATCAAAACCAGAAGATATGGCTTGAACTGGGAGAAGGAGCCACCAAAACTTCCAGCTTTACAGCAACAACTGCCCTTGGCACAGCTTTCCCATGGATATCTGTGGGAGTGAGAATGGCACCCAGCTGATCAGAGGCTTCAGGGATGGTTGTGCGCTGTGGGAGACTCTTGGAAGAGCAGGGAGGGAAGGGGCGCTGCATCTTTAACAGTCTGATACACATGGACCACAGAATCCCAGAATGGTTGGGGTTGGAAGGGACCTTAAAGCTCATTTCATTCCACCCCTGCCATGGGCAGGGACACCTTCCACTAGCCCAGGTTGCTCCAAGCCCTGTCTAACCTGGCCTTGGACACTTCTAGGGATGGGGCAGCCACAGCTTCTCTGGGTAACCTGTGCCAGGGCCTCACCATCCTCACAGGAAGAATTCCTTCCCAATATCCCATCTTACCCTGCCCTTGCAAATGGGAAGCCATTCTGCCCTGTCCTGTCATTCCATCCCTTGTCCAAAAGTCCCTCTCCAGCAATTCTGGAGCCCCTTTAGGCACTGGAAGGGGCTCAAAGGTCTTCCTGGAACCTTCTCTTCTCCAGGGTGAACAACCCCAGCTCTCTCAGCCTTTAATTCCCCTCCACTTTCCCCTCTCTCTACCCTGCAGCCACAACAACCCAGAGGCAGCACAGCAAGCCCAGTACAGCCCTAAGGCCTGAACGTGCTCTCAGCGTGTCCCCAGCCCCAGGATCACCACCCTGAGCCCCAGAACCACCCCCCTCAGCCCAGGAGCACAGCCCCTCAGAGCCCCTTACCCACTTCGCAGTCCCCCTGCAGCTTCACCATCTTGGCACAGCCCAGCACGGCCGCTCTGCGCACGTAGGACGCCTTGTCCCGCAGCCCGTTCACGATGGGCTGCTGCAGGTACTCCTGGATCCCGGGCATCCTGCAGGAGAGCAGGTCAGGGGGTACCAGAGCCTGAACAACCCCAATCCTCTCAGCCTTTAGCTCCCCTTCACTTCCCCCTCTCTCTGCCCTGCAGCCACGACAACCCAGAGGCAGCACGGCAAGCCCAGCACAGCCCTAAGGCCTGAACGTGCTCTCAGCATCCGCATGTCCCCAGCCCCAGGACCACCACCCCAGTCCAGGATCACCACCCTCATCCCCGGGACCACCACCCTCATCCCCAGGACTACCATCTCCAGCCCCAGGACCACCATCTCCAGCCCCAGGACCACCACCCCCAGTCCGGGACCACCACCCTCATCCCCAGGACCTCCACCCTCATACCCAGGACCTCCACCCTAATCCCCAGGACCACCATCTCCAGCCCCAGGACCACCACCCTCATGCCCAGGACCTACACCCTCATCCCCAGGACCTCCACCCTCATCCCCAGGACCACCACCCTCATCCCCAGGACCACCATCTCCAGCCCCAGAACCACCACCCCAGTCCGGGACCACCACCCTCAGCCCCAGGACCACCACCCCGGTCCCCCCGCGCACCGGAGGCCGCACATGGTGCGCAGGGCGAGCCCTCGCACGGCCGGGCTCGGGTGGGCGCAGTCCTTGCGCAGGGAGTTGACGGCGAGCAGCGCCAGCTGCGGCTGCCGCGGGGCCTGAGCCCGCACGTACAGCGACACGAGCTTCTTCTGCACCACGTCCGACACCGCGCCCGCCTTCACCATCTCCGGGAACACCCCCGACACGTCGGCGCCCTGCGCCATCAGCCTGCGGGGACAAGGCGGGTCGGGCCGGGCCGGGTGCGGGTCCCCGGGGTGCGGGTCCGCGGGATGCGGGTCCCCGGGGTGCGGGTCCGCGGGGTGCGGGTCCCCGGGGTGCGGGTCCCCCCTGCCCCCGCCGTACCGGATGACCCGCAGGACGGCGGCGCGGTACCGCACCGGGTCCGCCTGCACGTGCGGGTTGGACAGGGCCCGGCGGAGCTCCCGCAGCGCCTCCTCGCCGCCCAGGTACGGCATGGTGCGGGCACGGCCCGGCCCCGGGACAGGGCGACGGCCAGCCCCGCTATGGTCCCGGGCCTAGGTCCCGGCTCCGATCCCGATCCCAGTCCTAGTCCTAGCCCCACTCCCAGGTCCCGATCCCAGTCCTAGTCCTAGCCACACTCCCAGGTCCAGGTCCCGATCCTAGTCCTGGTCGCAGACCCACTCCCAGGTCCCGGTCCCAGTCTCAGTCCCAAGTCCCGGTCTCAGTCCCAGGTCCTGGTCTCGGTCCCCATCCCAGTCCTAGTCCCAGGCCCAGGTCCTGGAACCGATCGCGGTCCCGATCCCGGTCCTGGTCCCAGTGCCAGGCCCGGATCCTGGTCCAGGTCCCGATGCCAGTCTCAGTCCCAGTCCCCGGTCTCGGTCCCAGTCCCAGGTCTCGGTCCCAGGTCTCAATCCCAGTATCAGTCCCAGGTCTCGGTCCGGTCTCAATCCCAGTATCAATCCCAGGTCTCGGTCCGGTCTCAATCCCAGTATCAATCCCAGGTTCCGGTCCCAATCCCAGTCCCGATCCCGTTCCCCTTCCCCACCCACGTGACCCTCGCGCACGTGACTCCGCCCCGCCCCTGACGCTCGGCCCGGCCCCCCCCGCGCCTCCCGCGCGTGCGCGGCGCTTCCCGCCAAATTCGCCGTGAGGGGAGCGGGGTCCCCGCCCGCCATGAGCGGGACGGTGCTGGCCGGGACCCCCATCGCCGTGGACTTCTGGAGCCTGCGCAGGGCGGCCGGGGCCCGCCTCTTCTTCCTGTCCCACATGCACGCGGACCACACGGTGGGGCTCTCCAGCACCTGGAGCCGCCCGCTGTACTGCTCCCCGATCACCGCCCGCCTCCTGCACAGCCGCCTACGGGTAGGTATGGCCCGACCCGACCCGGCCCGGCCCTCATCACCTGGGCACACCCATCACCCCACCCGCCCTGCCCTGCCTTCATCACCTGGGCATCCCTCCCTCCCCACCTACCTGGCCCCGCCCTCCTCACCTGGGCACCTCCATCGCCCACCTGTCCCACCCAGCCATCATCACCCAGGTACCCCCACTGCCCCACCTGTCTGGCCGTGCCCTCATCACCTGGGTACCCCCATTGCCCCACCTGCCCTGCCGAACCCTGCCCAACCCTCATCCCCTGCCCTGCCCTCTCCTCCTGGTCCCTGTAGGTGCCAACATGCTGGATCCGGCCGCTGGAGGTGGGGCAGAGCCACATTCTGGACGAGGTGACGGTGACGCTGCTCGACTCCAACCACTGCCCCGGCTCCGTCATGTTCCTCTTTGAGGGCGCCTTTGGCACCATCCTCTACACAGGTACAGAGCAGGGTCCCCCCATCACAGAATCACAGCATGGAAGGGACCACAGTGATCATCCCACAGCACATGGCGCAGAACTGCGACCAGATGGTTCTGAGACATCTCTGCTGAGGGATGCTCCACGTCCTTCCCCAGGCAAATCCTGGCAACTTTCGTCTCTTGCAGGAGATTTCCGCTACACGAGCTCCATGCAGGGGGAGCCGCTGCTGAGGGGCCGCCGCATCGACCGGCTGTACCTGGACAACACGCACTGCCACCCGCAGCGGGCGCTGCCCTCGCGCCAGCTGGCCACGCGCCAGGCCGCCCGCCTCATCCGCGCCCACCCGCACCACCACGTCGTCATCGGTGAGTGCTGCCTCCCCATCCTGCCAGCTTTAAAGGTTTGAGTAACTCAGATTAACTGGAGACACCCGCTCACCACCTCCTCCTCCTCCGGCGATGGCGGTGGTTTGGTGGTCACGGGCTGGCAGCCCCCCCTGGCAGGGCTCCCGTTCCTCTCCACCCCGTCCCACACCCGGCTCCCCTGGCAGGTGTGTACTCCCTGGGCAAGGAGGCGCTGCTGGTGGACCTGGCCGTGGAGTTCAGCACCTGGGTGGTGGTGAGTCCCTGGCGCCTGGAGCAGATGCGGCTGCTGGAGCTGCCGGATGTGTTCACTGCTGAGGAAGGGGCCGGGTGGATCCGCGCCGTGGACGTCGCCGAGATCCGCTGGGATACCCTGGTCACCTGGAACACGCTGCACCCCACCATTGCCATCCTCCCCACGGGCAGGCCCGTGAAGGTCACCCACCCCAAGATCCACCCCATCCCATACTCGGATCACTCGTCCTTTTCGGAGCTGTGCGAGTTTGTGAAGTGGCTGAAACCTTGCTCAGTCATTCCCATCGTGAAGGGCGACATGTGCCAGGTTTACTTTCAGGAATACCTGAGCTCTGCCCCCCAGGTACTTCCTGACTTCAAAGTCCCAAAGCCTTTGCCAGAGTCTGTGCAGCAGCAAAGCCAAAGGAGGGGGCAGGACCCCACATGTCTTTGGAAAAGAGCTGCACGGCATTCTGCACCCCAGGGGGTTGTTTTTGAGTCCCCAGAGAAATACACTGACAAACCCAAAGCATTTACAGGTGCTGAGGTTCCTCAGCAGCACCACTGTGAGCCAGCTCTCTGCTCAAAAGAAGGTTGCACTTGTCACAGGGATGGGGAAAAAGGGAAGGAAAAGCTGAGTGGGGAAGAGCTGGGAGCAGCAGGAGCAGCCACTGCTGTTAGCCAGGAACCTGTTTCCAAGGAGCACTTTCCAGCTGGATTTGCAGAGCAGTATTTACTCACTCCCTTAAATATCCTAAAGCAGAACTCCTCATGGACGTTTGACAAACTGGTACAAGACTTTTTTAGGAGGGGAGAAGTGCCCTGAAAAGTTGTGTGACACTGGTGCCAATAGCAGTGATTCATCCTGCTCTCCTTGCTCAGGTTTCCTATCAGGAGAGAGGAGCTCAGCTATGGGGCTCTACTTCGTTTAACTCTTATTAGAGGACAAAGAGGAAACTAGAACCAGTTTGTTTTTGTTTTTTTTTAATCTTTTTGCATCTGCTGAGTCTCCAGCACAGGGGGCAGTGCAGTCCCACTGCCTGTGTGCCTCCTGTCGACCTTTTGCAGTGACTCACCTGTCCCCTGTGACAAAAGATGCTGCCAGGTCGATTCAGGCAGCACTGCAGAGGGTGTGAGCTGCCTTCAGCTGAAGTTATTTATGTTTGGGATGTGATGAAAGAAGCAAGGAGGGGGAATCTGAGACCCCCAAAGATTCTTCTTTCTACATGTCTGTGATGCCTCACTGACTGCGAGTGGTTCATTCCAAGGTCCATTTTAAATGTTCTGTGTTAAGATACACTTTTAAAAATGCTGCTTAAATCTAGAAAATGAAGTGCCTCTAACTTTTAATAATCTGTTTTCTATCTGTTAATCTACTAATACTTCCAGCTTTTGCATCCAACTGCAGCTGGCTGTAGTTCTGCTCTCCTGAAAGCACCATCCCAGTGTTAACTGTCAGTGCTTTTTCAGGTTTCTGGCTGAGAAAAGCAGGAGTTGTCTGGGCTCTTGAGTTGTAGAGTGGGTCACTAAAGCCTCTGCAGTCTCTGCACTCTGCACATCTGAATTCTGCTTGACTGCAAAGCACTTCTGATAACTGCCAGCATTCTGCCTCCCCATCCACTGCCCGCTCTTGTCACACAGTGGCAAATGGAATGGAAGATAGTGAAACATCTGCTTAGTGGTGTGAAGTGATCAGTCTTAGCAGCGTTGTTCGGAAAGAAGACTGACTGAACAGCAAAATTGGCTCTTAGAGGTCAGGCACTTTCTCACTCCAGATCAACTGCAGAGCCATGGCCTGGCACTTGGGAAGTGTCAGTGGTGTGATAAGTCATTAGGTACCCACTGCAGAGCCTGGAACACTGGAGTTGTCTGTGGCAAACTGCACTGCCAGCATTACAAATTGGCTCCTTGTATGGTCAGGGCAGCAACACTGGAGTGAAAATGGGCACTGGGCACTTTCCTGGAGCAACACACCAGCTCGTTCCTCAGCTCTCTCCAGCCTCCTTTTGTTACTTTCAAGGCAAAACGTTTCACGTGATCGTGATGAGGATCAGAGACTTCTGAACGCAGTGTCCTGGGAGGTCTGTCCAAGAGCAGGCAGAGCCAGATGGATTGAATTCCCTGAATTGAGCCAGAAAAGGAAGCCTTTGCCCTTGGAGCAAAGCCAGGGCTTGTGAAAAGCAAAGGTGGCTGTAGATGCAGCCGTCACACCTGTCACAAACAGGGCTGTCAGGAACAGGGAGGGTGTTGACAGCCGGAGTGGGTATGTTTGGAAAGTTGTTTGGCAAACATGAATCCTGGCTCCCAACCCTGTGTGTTCCCAGGCCTTTATCCCTGTTACATAAGGAGTGCCTGTCCTTGGGCCTCCTGTGGCTCTGCCTTCCCTTCCCAAGGGAAGTGACAGAGCAGTGTCTTATGAAATGCACTTCACACGGAGTAGCAAGGGCAGTTCGAGCTTCCTGCTGTGGCCTGTGTGTCCTGCTTTCCTTGGAGGTTTCTGTATGGATTATTTGCTAACCCAAACTCAGCTGCAGAGCTCTGTCAGGTGAATGTGAGTGGAGACACCTGCACCTTTTGGAACATGGGAATGACAGTGCTGTGCTTGTCCTGTGCTGTCTGTCGCTGCTGCCTGGGAGATGCAGGCTGTTATTTAAATGCTGTTGAAATTTAAGTGACTCATTTGACAGGGGAGTGAAGCACTGCCCAAACTCCCAGATTCCAGGTCCTGCTCCCTGCAGCCTCTCCACTGCTCAGGAGGAATGCTCACCTTCTGAGTCACTGCTCCAGCAGGGCACGTTGCAAATGACCTGGGAGATCTGATGCGTTTCACTGCTGATGTTTTGTGGCATCCAGCCTTCCCTCTTTTATTCTTATCAACTATTTATTCAAGTAAATGAAGTGGAGAACCTTCCGGTCAGCCCTCGGGCAAAAAGGAGTTGTAAATGATAATTCTTTACAGAGGTAACTCTGATATTTAATCACTTGAAAATAAGTGAAAACTGCAGAGGCTGAGGATCTGCACCCCATTTCTGCACACAGTTAAAGGTGCAGAAGAAATGCTGGTGTCTTATTAGAGCTGAAAAGGTAATTCCTGCCACTTGAGAAGGAAATTATCCAAATCATGCAGGGCCAAGGAAACCTAAAATCTCTGTATGGCTTTAAAAAGGCAATAGAAACAGGAGAGACTTGACCAATAGCAGGTGCACGAGGCATTTGAGTGCCATGCATTTCCTTGTCTCTTAGGCATTAAGATAGTATTGTGTGTTATTCTGAAATCCTGAAAACATGGCTTTGTGGGGAAAAGTGGAATTGCTGAGTGCAAGATTTCTGGGCATCCTTCAGCTTCCCCTGAGGTCAGATGTGTGGATGGGTTTAGCGTTGGACCCACCAGTGCTGGGTTGGGCTGCATTTTCCAGCCTAAGTGATTCCATGCAGTCTCCTGGCAGTAAATATCTGGCCTCTTACAGGCCTTGCCTCCAAATCTTCCCTCTTTTCCTGCCCCCAGCCTGGCTCACAGGGCAGTGTTGGGGGATCTGGAGCATCATGTACCCCAGGGCCTGAACCTGCTGCTCCCACCTCAGCTGCAGCACTGCTGCCACAGGTGTGTTTTGCTCACAACAGTGACAGTGAGAAGCTGTAGCCAAGTATTTGCTTCACTGTGGGGTGTCTGAGGGCCACATGCTGGGAAACTTGCAGTTATATCCCGACAGGAAAAGAAAGTGCTCAGAGCAAAGTCCTCCCAAATCTACACGCACAGAGCATGATTGAGCTGCTTATCTCTGTCCCACAGTTGGGAACCAAGTCCCAGTGGGGTGAAACAGCTCAGCCAAGGCCTTGCAGAGGAGTAAGGAACGAGCTCTGAGTTCCCTTTGGCAAGTTTTCAGTGCTGTTTTACTGAGCTGTGATCAACTGCTGGCATGTTTTGAGGGCAGGCTCATGGTTCTGGAGCAGGGCTGTCTGCTGAGCTCCCTCCAGAGGGACAATCACTGGCACCATGAAGCAGTGCTCTTCAGTTGGCTCTGACTTCTCTAAAACAGTAGGAAAACATGAAGGGCTGGAGAGGAGAAATTTACTCTTTAGGTTGCTGTCAAGAGGCTGAGGTAAAACATGCCTGGCTCCTGCACTCTGTGGCAAACAAGTGTAATGTCAACTTGCAGGGAACACCTCAGAGCACTTCTCTGTCTGGTTTCTAACTTACTTCCCCTAATAGGAGGCTAAAGCACTTCCAACAACTTCCCTCTCCCCTGCTGCAGAGCTGCTGTCTCTTCCTGCAGCACAGGGGTTTGTTTTCTAGATTAAAGAAAGGTGCAATGGTGAAATCTTTCCTTCACCAGAAAATTAATGAGTTTACATAATTTCCTCTATGTTGTGTTGAGCTCTAATGGAGCTCAAGCCTAAAATCTGTTTGTTTTTTAATGGAGCCCTCTGAAAGGTAGTAGAACATGTTGAAAAGGTAGAATCACCTTGATAATTATATGAGATGCTGCTTCAAGTTGTTATGCTGCTGTTGATGTAAACAGGAAGCTGTGAGAATTTCTGAAATTTTCATAGAATTCCAGAGAGGTTTGGGTTGGAAGGGACCTTAAAGCTCACCCCATTCCACTCCCTGCCATGGGCAGGGACACCTTCCTTTAGACCAGGTTGCTCCAAGCTCCGTCCAACCTGGCCTTGGACAGTCCCAGTGATGGGGCAGCCACAGCTTCTCTGGGCAACCTGTGCCAGGGCCTCCCCACCCCAATATCCCATCTAAACCTATTCTATTTCAGTCTGAATTTTAGTAAGAGTATTTGTAATTGTCATTTTAAAAGTGTTGTAAACTTTTGCGAGAAAGCAAACAAATGTCTCTGTAACGCTGACTTTGGAAAAAGCTGCATTAAAACACTCTGGAGATGGGCAACGGTGACCTGACTGGACTAAATCCCTCTGGAAGCATTTGACCTCCAAGAAGCCAGACTGGCCTTTCCCACACTTGTGGTTTCTTCTCATTTAAGGGGCATCAAGGGGTGAGAAACCACCAGAGCCCCTCCAGAGCCTGTGCTGGGGCAGGGGAGGCACCAAGCCCTGCTGAGCTGCTCTGAGCTCACTGGTTTATGGTGCCCAGGCACAACCACAGGATGGGTCAGGTTAGAAGGGACCATCTGCTCCAGCAGGGCATTCCCAAAGCACATGGCACAGTGTCCAGAGGGTTCTGGGATATCTCCAGTGAGGGAGACTCCACACCCTGTCTGGGCCATCTGTTCCAGGGCCGGGTCACTGCACAGTGAAGTTGTTCTTCCATAGAAGCCTGGAGGAGGCTCAGGGGAGACCTCATCACTCTCTGTAACTACCTGATGAGGTTGGAGCAAGGTGGGATTGGGCTCTCCTCCCAGGCAACCAGCAGTAGGACAAGAGGGCGCGGTCTTAAGCTGCACCAGGGGAGGTTTAGGTTGGACATCAGGAAGAAATTCTTCACAGAGTGATCAGACATTGGAAGGGGCTGCCCAGGGAGGTGGTGGAGTCACCGTCCCTGGAGGGGTTTAAGAAGAGACTGGATGTGGCATCAGTGCCATGGTCTGGGTGACAAGGTGGTACTGGGGCAAAGGTTGGAC
>JAWWLV010000082.1:4723237-4748213 GCA_035041135.1 Platyrinchus mystaceus
GACACTTCCAGGGATGGGGCAGCCACAGCTTCTCTGGGCAACCTGTGCCAGGGCCTCCCCACCCTCACAGGGAAGGAATTTCTTCCTAATATCCCATCTAGCCCTGTCCTCTTCCAGTATGAAGCCATTCCCCCTCGTCCTGTAACTCCAGGCCCTTGTCCAAAGTCTCTCTCCATCTCTCAGGTAGCTCTTTTAGGCACTGGAAGGGGCTCTGAAGTCTCCCCAAAGCTTTCTCTTCTCCAGGCTGACCAACCCCAGTGTTCTCAGCCTGTCTTCACAGAAGAATCCCTCCAGCCCTCTAAGCATCACATCCTCGCCCATTTCTCAGTTTTGTTTTGTCCTCTCTCTTTAGTGCTGCAATGTCCTTCACCTCCAGCTATTGACAAAGGAAATCACAACAGCCAGGACTTGGAAGTTTTCACTGCTGGGATGGTTGTAAACTACAGCTGTGACCCTGGGTACAACCTCCTGGGAGAGGCATCCATCTACTGCACCGACTCTGGGAACTGGAGCCTCCCTCTCCCTCGCTGTGCAGGTACACTGTGGTTCCAAGCTGGGAGTTAGGGACAGTCTGGGAGTTTCTGAGAGCTTGCAGGATTTGTCCTTACCCATGCCAAAATTCAGAATCCTTCAGTCCTTCCCCTTCGTTTTCCGTTTGTCTTGCAAACTTACCTATGCATGCTCAATATACATTTTAAAACAACTTTGTGTAGCTGATATCCCTGTTTCTCCCTCTTTTGCTTTCCTGATAGGTGGCTGTGGTGCACCTCCAAACTTCACCTTTGCTGAGCTAACTAAGGAACACGGGAATCAGACGGAATTTGCTCCTGGGGACACCGTGCGCTACAGTTGCCTGCCAGGATACATGAGACGCTCCCGAGTGCCCCCAACTCTGACTTGCCTCAAAAACCACACGTGGTCTGAAGCGCCAGAGTTTTGTAAAAGTGAATAGCTCCATCAGTTTGGTGTTGTTGGAAATTGTCTGATTTGTGGGTTTGTGGTTAAAAAGAAAAAAAGATTCATACATGGCTTCACTAGTCACAGGGTTTGGGCCACTTTTGGCCATTCGGAAATCAAAATTATTGGTGTCAGAATGTGGACAGAGCCTTAAGATACCTTCTCATAGCGTGTTACACAACTGCAAGAGAGGAGTTTAAACACAGCCTTGTTCTTTCCCAGGGAAGCAATGTACATATCCAGAAACACCCAAGAATGGCAGAGTTGTTGTTCTGACAGATCTCCTTTTGGGATCCACTGTGAGCCACACGTGTGACGAAGGGTAAGTCTCACACTGCCTTTGCTGACTCTGTGTCTGAGCTTGGTGTTGGGCAACTTGTGGTAAAGCACCAGAGCCCAGTCCTCTGAGCAGCTGTTCTCCCACAGCAAGCCAGAATTCGGATTTTGGTTCCAATTTTGCCAGCTTAGGAAAGGGAGAAGTGTCTCATTTTTCCCTTCCTGTGCTCAGTAGATTAATCTGCACACTTCAGTTTCAGTTTGCATCCTCAGGGACGGCCACCAAGCAGGAGCTGAGAGTGCAAGCAAGGAGCTCTCAGCCCTTTGGAAATCAGCTGGCTCCAAGTCCTGATTTAGCACCTGACCAGTTACCCGGAGTCATTTGGGATCAGTGTTGTTCCTCCTGGATCCAGGAAGAAGGAACTTGGTGTCCTTCACTCCCACGTGTCAGAGCAGCAGAAACACCTTGGTGACCAGCTGGAGTCAGGAGGCTGCAGAGGGAAACCCCTGGGGGCAGTGTCAGAGTGGGAGTGCAAAATCCAAGCTGATATTTGTGTCTCTGTGACTCCAGGCACCGGCTGGTTGGACACTCTCACAGGAGGTGTGTGATTTTTGGACGAGATGTCACGTGGACTGGTCTTCCTCCCATTTGTCAGAGTAAGTAGGTCACCACTAGATCAAGCCCAGAACCGGCAAATTAAGTCCTTAAAATCAAAAAGTGGCATTTCCTTGAAATAAATAGAGGAATATGATTTTTAAAGCATAATATTCCTCTAGGACAGGTAGGGGTTTTTTTGGTGCTTGCATGTTTGGTTTCTTCTAAAAAATCTTCAAGATGCAAGCTTTGGATCTGCCATAGAAATGTAGATTGAAGAGTTGTGAGATGCCTGCAGGGCTTTGTCCCTTTTGTTTCACAAACATAAATAATAAATTAAGGGAGGAATGTGTTTTGCAGTAGAAGAGTGGGACACTGAGTAAAACCGAGCTGGAATCTTCCAAATCCTGTGCTGTTATCCAAACCACAAGGATGTTTTGTAGGGGTTGATCGTTGCAGTTAGTTTTCCTTTCAGATGGAAATGCTTTGGAAGGTGAGTTTGGGATAGTAAAGCAGTCATGAGAATGGCTAACAATGCTTACAGATTTCTACCCCATTTAATACATTTATTGGAATGTATTTGCACTATTCTGTTCATAGCCAAAAACTGTGTTTAGATGTATAATATAACCTTAGGGTACTTAAATGAACTAAAAAGCCCTCAGTTCATGAAATTATTCTTCTCCAGGTCTCCAAGCACTACCTGTGAAAATCCTCTGAGCACACTGAGGATGGACTTTATATGTACATCAATTAAAGCATAAATATGGCTTCATATTCATAAATCTGAATTTATTTTTCAGAGGTGGCGTGTCCATTCCCACAGATCCGGAATGGGAGAGTAACTCTCCTTAAATATCCCTACACATACAAAGACACCGTTACTTTTAAGTGCCGTAAAGGTTTCACCTTGCAAGGCCATCACGTGTCCCAGTGCCAAGCTGATAAATCCTGGGATCCTCCTCTCCCTGTCTGTGAGCAGGGTAAGTCTCAGCACTTGGACTCATCAGCATTGCAGATTCCTCCCTGATTTCTACCTGCTCAACAAAGCCAAAGTTGCCTTTATTTTTCCTGTTTGCTCCAACTACTTGAAGGAGAATGCAGAAATTGTTCCTTTTGTTTGTGCCTCTCTTTTCGTGCAGGAGGTGAACCAGGGGTTGGGTAAAATGCTGTAAGTATTAGCATGATTTGCACTTTCTCACACTGCTTGTTGCAATCCATAACCCACATTCTCTTCATTTCCTGAATGTGAGAAATTTGGCAGCTTCAAGGCAGGACACTGTCTATCAGAGAGGAGGAAAGTGCTGCAAATGTAAAGGCAGGATGAGGGAAAATGAAGGTAAACTTGTGGATTGTGTTTGCTTACCCACATTTTTAAACTCTTAGTGCTGCATCCAGATGGAGTGGCAGAACATCATCATCATCATCCCAATACCACAGCAACCCCAGGTAGGTCTCTTCTAAGAAGAGGAAAGATTTACTAAACACTAATTTCTCCTCCCAACTTGTCCTGCTTTTCTGAGGGAAGAGGGATGATTGACCCTCCTGCAGAGGGCTCTTGGTGTTGGAGTCAGTGCTGTGGGAGTGAGTGTTCAGCTGCTCAAAAGTTTTCCCTCTTGCCTCTGTGAGCCCTGCTTTGATCTGCACATCTCTGATTTTAGTGCTGCACTGCTCCAGGCCTGCAGATATCACTCATGGGTCTCTCAGCAGCCCAGCCAAAGCAGTTTTTACTCCTGGAACATCTGTAAGCTACATCTGTGATCCCGGCTTCTCTCTCCTTGGGACAGCATCCATTTACTGCACACCATCTGGAGCCTGGAGCCATCCTCCTCCTGTCTGTCAAGGTGTGTTTTTGTAGCAGAGAGCTAAGAACAAAGGACATTTAACAACTCTTGCCTCAGGGAAAGGTTTGTAGAAGAACTAAATCTGAGTCCTTTACTACACAATGTGTGATAAGAACGAGTTTATAGCCATTTCCAAAGCCTGATGGAGTTACAGGGTTACAGGTTATTGAGCCAAGGAGAACAAATTCAAAGGGAACAATGAAGTCTGCAAAGATACAGTGCCTTAGCCACTCTCTGGCAGTCCTTCAGGACCCTCTTGTTTGTCTCTCCCCTCCCCAACTTTCCAGCTGTGAAGTGTCTCCCTCCTCCAAACATCACCAATGGGAAGCCCAAAGGCAACATCTCTCACACTTTTCCCTATGGAGCATCTGTATCCTACAGCTGCAACCCTGGTTATTCACTCGTTGGGAATGCTTTTATCAACTGCACGGTTTCAGGAACCTGGAGCCAGCCTCTTCCTCACTGCAAAGGTGGGTTTGTGCTTCCCTTGCTCCTGCTGTTTGGAATTTATGGTGGCAGAAGCGGACTGGGCTGAGGGACGTGCAGCCACACTGACATACACACCTTACTTTGGGGGGAAAATGAAATCCTCAGGGATTCACGGGCCAAACTCTAAGCAGTAAGATCTTCTACAGCTAACACTGAATTCCATCCCATTATTTGGCTTGGGATCTGCTTTTATGTCACAGCTAGGAAGTGTTGATCTGTTAACTATGAATTTATCTGCTCTCTGTTGCCCCTGGGAAGAGTATTGTTGTAAAGAAGCAGGATGGGAACCTCGAGCAAACAGTCAGAAGGATGTGAGTCCAACAGAGGCACTTCTGAAAGGCAGTTTTAACTCTTGCATGTTCTCCCTCTCTGCCCCTGTTGCTCCAAATGAGGTGTACACCAAATTCCCTCCACTGACAGCTTTTTACTTCTAGTAGAAGAGTAGAAACATTTTTGTGTCCCTTCCCTTTTGTGTCTCACTCTCCTGTTATCAGTACCAGGAAACAAAGGAAGTGATTATATCAGGGAAGTTGTCTCTGGTGGATGGTTTGTGTATGACAACAACTGTTCCTTTCTCTGTAACTCTGAATTGGCACTTCCAAGTCAGGCAAACTTCAGTCATCAGGCAAACTTGACTAAAGCCAATTGCATGAACGTCACAGGATTCCTGGTGTGGGTGTTGCTGCTGAGAAACTGGACATTCATCGAAATAAATTCATTACCCACATGAGGAGCTGCACCCACCTCAGTGACTCAGGAATTGAAAATCTCAGATAACAATAGGAGGAAATAACCAAATGCTTATGTAAATAAATTAGAGGCTCCTTGAAGGAAGCAGTCTCAGAAAAGTTCTGACAGCCATTTAATGTTTTTGTGGGTTTGAAGTGTCTTTAGTACTCATACATGTGATGGTAGATAGATAGATAGATAGATAGATAGATAGATAGATAGATAGATAGATAGATAGATAGATAGATAGATAGATAGAAAGAAGACATAAAAGGTAAATATTACATGCTGCTGTTACCCCTTTGCTCACTGAGAACCTTGTCCAACAGAATCCTTGGGCTTGGACTGAGATGCTTGAATTGAAGCAACTCACTTCACTGAAGTCAGTAGTATTAATAGCTTAGATGGGTGGACTAATTAATGAATTAATTATTGATGATGACATCTTTGGAGGGAAAGAGACTTTTGCAGACTAGAAGTGGTTTAGATGCAGCTGGTTCTAAAACTGCCACAGAATTCTTCCCTGCTACACCTTTCCTCTCCCAATGTTTTGGTAGCCCAGTATCAGAAATCTCTCCTTCTCTATCAAGCCTCTCCCTTCTACACATGATTTTCCATCTGCCATATCAGTGTGGAGTAGCTGATCTGTACAAATATTCATATGTGGGAGTGAGACCTTTACCCACCTCTGCAGCCACAAAGAAAGGAACTACCCTGTGGAACAAGAGTTAATTCCTAGCTACATTCAGAAGGAATTCAAGAACCATGTCCTAAATAACCCACAGTTGTATTTCCCATGTTTTATGTTCCCTCTCATTAAATGCCCTTTTTTGAATACTTCCAATTCCAGAGATCAGATGTGAATTCCCAGATGTTCAAGGTGTTAAGAAAGCCATTAAAGGAAACACTTATCGTTCTGGGACAAACATCACCCTTGAATGTGATGATGGTTACATGTTGGAAGGCATCAGTCAGACTCAGTGCCAAGAGGATTTCAGCTGGGACCCTCCTGTGCCAGCCTGTAAACTGAGTGAGTGAAATGGGAATGAAGCAAAGATCAGACAGAAATATGTAAATGCATTTTAAACCTGCAAATATCTGCCTGTATTTAAGAAAAGTGTATATAATGGTGGGGGGTTTAGGAAATCAGTCTGACCAGTGGGATGCTGGCCCAGAGAAGCTGTGGCTGCTCCATCCCTGGAAGTGTCCCAGGCCAAGTTGGATGGGGCTTGGAGCAACCTGGGATAGTGGAAGGTGTCCCTGCCCATGGTAGGGGGTGGAATGGGATGACCTTTAAGATCCCTTCCAACCCAAACCATTCTATGATTCTAAAAGGTTTATTGGTAAAGTGAATAATGACAGTAGACAAACACTGGATTTTGTTAGAAGAGTTTGCTGATTTCTCTTTTTTTCTCTCCCCTCCAGCATCACACAAGCCTGGGTCAGTAGGCCTCGGTAAGCAGCTTGCAAACATTCTTGCAGCCAGGTCTTTAGCTCAGTGGCACTGTTTCCTTCTGCTTACTTGGCAGATACAACTTGTTATGTCTTTTGTGTGCTTTCAAATGTCCAGTGAGAATAATCCGGGCTCTTCTCTCTCAGGAGTCGCAGCCACGGGAGTTGTGCTGCTCCTGGGGGCAGGCATTGTCTGGAAAATCGTTTCCAAGCAGAAGGAAGGGTAAGGCAGTCCTCTGGATGTTTATTCATGTCCTTTGTTGCCAAGTGCCAAGCTTTATACACTTTTTATACACCTAAAAATATTTGCCTGGATGTGCCTGGGTCTTGTAATTCTGGACCTTCAGCTCACACTTGCAAACTGTACAACCTGGAATAGATGTTTTGATTATGTCATTTTATCTCTTTCTTAAAGGACACCAACCTGAGTGTTCTCTTACAAAGCAACACAGTTCATTGTTTTCTTCTTTTTCACTTAGCTATTATCGTACATATGAAAATTACAATTACCAAACCCCTCTGAACCCGGTAACTGAACAGAAAAGCTCATGTCTGCCATAGAAGGTATGGATTTATATTTCTCAACATAAAATATGAATTATAGCTGCAATAATTATATGGTTGTTTATACTGTTGACTACATTGTCTACTTGAATGACTATTTTTCCAATATAATCATTCAAGTAGAAATCTCTTTCCCCTTAATCTTCTGGTAAGATGTTTTCTTTGGCTGAAAAATAGAGACTGTTTTAAACATCCTGGTCTTTTTAAACATCCTATTTTTCTTTCTGACACCAACCTCAGTGTGTGTCTTTCCTTTTCTATAATCTGAATGGATGATGCTCACAGGTCAGACTTCCAGACTAGTCCTTGCTTCTGACATAAAGCTGCTTTTGATTTTTTTATGGATTATGGGAGAGCTTGCTCTCTGAAAAACTCTTTTAACAGCAGTAGTGTCAGTAAAGGACACTGAATTGGGCTTTTTTTGTTTGTTTTGTTTTTGTTTTTTCTTGCTTTTACACCTACTACAATGATATTTTTACTGACAGGTGAATGTACTTTCTACGGTCAATCTGTTGCAGCCAAGAGTGAATTTTCACTGTTAGCAGCACTCTGAGCATAATCAGCTTGGAGTATAAACAGGCTTGGGTTTGGGTCATTTCTTTGAAACAAAGCACTTCCCAGAAATTTTCTCCTCCCTCCCTGAGTGACAATGTAATCCCCAGACATCAGTACAGAAACAGGAAAAGTCTAATTTTAACACGAGCCTGTCATCTTTTTCCTAGGCTGGGCATCTGTGTAGCTGCTAATCAGGGACTTGGCTTGTTCTCCACAGCGAGGGCTTCAAGGAAATGCTGCTCAACTTGAGACTGAAATTCCGTGGCAAAAATAAAACACTTTACTGTAAATCTTTAATGCTCCTTCTGCTCCCGTTAATTACTGTAAGGATCTGATGAGGCTCAGACTGCACACAGTGGGGATGCTGCCCCAGAGGGAATTCTGTGCGCTGCTTCTGATCGAGAATATTTCATCTGCAAAGCCAAAAAAATCTGGATAACCAAGTCCCACTCAAGCGTTCCTGCACGGGGGTGGGAGTCACAGCAATTTAATTAATGTCTTATTAACAGCTGCACACACATCTCTGTATTTCCTTTCACCAACGCTTATGTGCAGCGTTCCTTTACAAATGCTTAACATAATAAAAGCTGAACCCTGAACAAGAATTTCGTGTCTTTGTTTTAGGTCTGTCTAGAATTTTAAGGGTGTTTTTGTGTGCATTTTATTGTTGTTATTTTAATGCTGCTCTGCAACACACGTAACGTGCTGAGGGTGCAGCAGAATTTGGAGCGTGTCAAGATTACCTTAAGTCGGGATGTTCTTTGATGTAAGATCTTTGTATCCTTTCAAGCCTCATCAGTACCAAAGGAGAACTAATAAGTGGAACAGGCAGAAGCTGCATCCTTTAGTCAGGACATCCCAGAACTAACAAGCTTTAAGGATGTAGTAAATCGAGATGTTGTGTGCTGTGTAGACATTGCTAACTTGGCAAAACACTCGAGGTCCCTGAATATAGGTCCGTAATTCCAAGGAACTATGTTTAACACTAAAAACCACGCCTCTTAATACTAAAAATCAGGTCACAGGTCAAACAGACCCTTCACCTGAGCATGCGGAGAGGCTGGGTGGCATTACGTAATTTGTGTGGAAATCACTAATCGTAACAGAGGGGCTGCGCTCGGGAAGCGACTCTTGAATTTCTGCGTGCAAATAACGGCGCGCCGGACTCGTCAAACGCCGGTGAAACAACACAGAAGCAGCGAGCAGCGCCAGCACGGCCGGGCGCTCCTGAGGGGGCGATAATGGCGGGCGCGGCCATGGCGCGGAGGGCGGGGCGGGCCCGGCCCGCGCATGCGCCGCTGCCCCGCGCTGCGTCTGAGGCGCTGTGAGCCGAGCGGGCGCTGCCGCCGCCCCGCCGCGGTCATGGGGCCGCCGCCGCTGCTGCTGCCGGTGCTGCCGCCGGTGTTGGTGCCCGTGCTGGTGCTGTGGGGGCTCGGCGGAGCGCGGGCTCAGGGTGAGGAGCGAGCCGGCTCGGCCCGCCGGGCGCTGGGGGGAAGGGGGCCGCGCTGAGGGGCTGGTGCGGCGCGGAGAGCCCGCCCGTGTAGGGGGGGGAAGGAGGGAGAGGGGTCGCGGTGTTCTGCTCCGGTGCCGGCGGTGCTGAGGGGTGAGGGAGCCCCAGAGGCTTTCTCGGGGAGGGAGGAGGAAATGGCTTGGGGTGGTGGTGGTGGAACCACGAGGTTTTGGGCGGTATTGTGTGTGTGTGTGTGTGGGGGGGGTGAATCGTCGAGCGGTTTGGGTGGGAAGGGACCTTTTAAAGCTCATCCCCTTCCACCCCCTGCCATGGTCAGGGGCACCTTCCACCACCCCAGGTTGCTCCAAGCCCCGTCCAGCCTGCCTTTGGACACTCCCAGGGATGGGGCAACCACAGCTTCTCTGGGCAACCTGTACCAGGGCCTCACCCCTTCGCTGGGAAGGATTTGCCCCTAATATCTAATCTAAACCTGCTCTCTGACAGTTTCCTTCCCGTCCTGTCACTCCACGCTCCTGTAAACTGTTCCTCTCCAGCTCTCTTGGAGCCCCTTTCAGGTACTGAAAAGGTGAGGGGAAGGTGGTGCTGCAGAAACGTTTGGTGCTAATGGGGACCCTGAGCTTGAGGTTTGGTAAATCTCTTTTCTGGTCTGGCCAATTCCTAAACAATGATAGAAATGTGTCAGGAAAGATTGATAGGTGTCAAAGAGGTGATGGCCTCTGTGTGTAAGTCTTGCAGATTCATATAGTCTGGTGATTCACATAGAGGGTCTTGAATGTGTTTCTTTGAGTCCTTTTGTGTGGAGGAGTTTTGTCTCTTCAGCTTTAGGAGCTGGACTTCGATGAGCCTCGTGGGTCCCTTCCAACTGAGGATATTTTGTGATTCTAACCAACCCCAGAATGTCCCTGGGTCTGAAGGTCTCTGTTGGATTGTGCAGCTGATTGTTAAACTCTGCTTTATGCTCCTTAGACTTGCCTTCCTTTTTTCCTTAATGAAAACCTGTGGAAACCACCTGACATATTTTCATAACATATTTTCACCATCAACTGTGTGAGTGGGGCTGGCTGGTTTGTTTTTCCTGCAGCAAGCTAAGTAAGCGTTTCACTGCTGATGGGTTTACAGCGAGTTAAGTTGTGTATTTAATTTAAAAAAAAACCAAACAGGCAGACAAAACATAAGATCTGGAAGGAAATGCATTGTCTGGGTAGAATGCTGAAGGACTTGGGAAAACAATAAGTGCTAGTACAGAGTTGAATATTTGGATGCAATTAAAATGTAGGTTAAAATTTGGAAACTAGTTAAATATAAAAATATCTCTAGCTCTTAGGAATGTCACCACTTGGATTTACCAGTAAATCCTTAAACCCCCTGGAATTACCCTGGCTGCTGTGCTGTTACACCTCGGCGTGTTTCTCTTGTTGCTAAGGTTGTGTATATTCCCTTTTCCTTCCTCTCCCAGACGTGTGTGGTGCTCCAGAGAGGCTGCAATATGCAGAGCTGGAGGAGAGATTCCGAGGAATCCAGACTTTTCCTGTGGGAAGTGAAGTCTCCTACATCTGCCGGCCGGGATATATGAGAAGCCCTGGGAAATCCTTAACTCGTACCTGTGGTCCTGACTTACAGTGGTCACCCAAAGAACAGTTCTGTACAGGTGATTGTGCATTTTTTTTGTACCCTTTTGCTTTTTCCCTTTGACATTTAACAATTTTATTTGTTTTGCGAGTTAGAATTAGTATTTTGCAATATTCTTGGAAAACGCTGATGTTGGTAAGGGCAATATATGCCAAAGACTTTGTATAGATAATTAGAGGTATACATTTTTCCTTTCTTTTTTTTCCCCCCACTCCCCCAGAGAGAAGATGTAAGCACCCAGGAGAATTAGCACATGGTTTTGTTGATGTGATAGATCTTACATTTGGTTCAACTGTTAGTTTTTCTTGTCAAGAAGGGTAAGTATTTTGGTGAAGTTAACGAATCCTTTTTTTTTTTTATTTTTTTTTTTTTTTTTATTTTTATTTTTTTTTTTTTTTATTTTTGCATGTTTACACCAGATCTGAACCAAACCCCAATTTTCTATGCAGGTTCTATTCCATTTCTGACTTGAAATCTGAATTCTACCTGGAGCAAATGAACTTACAGCTAAATTTGATTTGATTCCCTGGTTTAAGTGCGTCAACCTTTAACTTTTTAGCGAGATTCTGCAGGGTGAAAACTAGAATTTTACCTCTGATGATTTTCTTTTAGTGCTCCTGTGGCAGAGGGAATAAATATATATTCATCACCCTTCATTGTTATATTGAACAATGGCCCATTCGTTTGTGTGTAGGAAATGAAGATACTTTTCTTATTACAACAAAACCTTGGTGTGTTATGTCCCCATAATCACAGAAGAGAATTGTATAAGCCAGTTTTTTTAGGTGCTTGTTGGAGAAATCAAACTTTAACCTCTTTAAAAATGTTTACCTCTCTAGATACAGATTATTTGGACGTGATAAGATTTCCTGTGTAATTAAGAATGAAGGTGTTGACTGGGATGGTCAGGTGCCTTTCTGTGAAGGTAAGTAAATTATTGCTGTGCTTAATTTTCTGTTCAGATGGTGGTACCTTCCAGTATAAGAAATTATGGTAAAATAGGACAGGGTTTGGGTTTTTTTTTGGTAACTGTTTGGAATGTACCTGAGGGATGACCACTGAAAAACACCAGTTATGGTGGTAATGATATTAAAATCAACCTCGTGTTGAGATTGAGATTCTCAGCTATAACTGTATCTTGCCTTAGAGCAGCTGTGTCAGATTTTAAGTGCAATTCCTTGGAAATCAAGGCTTGCTGTTTCTGAGGTGAACAAGCTGACACACCAACATTCTTTCTGAGTGGGTTGTGTTGATTGTTTCCAGTGATTCCCTGTGCTCCACCTCCCAGCATCGCCAACGGGCGCCACACGGAAGTGGCCAACTACGTGTATCAGACTGCAGTGAGCTACTCCTGTGATGATGTTCCAGCAGGCACTGATCCCTTCTCCCTCATTGGCTCAGATACTATTTACTGCATGGCTGATGAACACTCAAATGGAGTTTGGAGTGGGCCACCTCCACAGTGTAGAGGTTGTTGGGATTTTTAATTTTTTAATATGTTTGTTACAATCGCTGTCCCTTTGTTTGGGAGCAGGGTGGGGTGGGGAATGGACCTTCCCTGTAGAAAAGAAGCAGCAAATCCTCTGGTATGTAAGTTTTACACAGTATCAGTGGAGATCAGGTCAGCATGGTGGATACTGGTTGATTATGACACAGAATATGGCTAAAATTTAAGTTAAAACTTCAAAAATACATGTACGAGTTGATAGAAGTGACAAGGCCAAAGTGGAGGAACTGAGAGACCATAAAGCCTGGGTAGCTGAAGAAAAACTGTGTAAAGAGTAAGGATGTGGAAGCTGGATTAGGAATTGTAATAGGCTAAGGAAACCCTTCCAAAACAACCTGAGGATTGGGACATTTGCAAGTAGGGACAGGGTGTTGTGTTTGTTGCTACGTTTGGGTTAATAAATGTTTGAGAGTTGTTTTTCTTTTATCTCTTTTCAGTGGTCAAATGTGAAAACCCAAGAGTTAAAAATGGGCAAAAAATATCTGGATTTGGGCCATCCTATAGTTACAGGGACTCAGTCCAGTTCCAGTGTGATCCAGGTTATTACATGGTCGGAGAAGAGGTAATTTTCTGTTCAGAAAATAACACCTGGTCTCCTCCAACACCAACTTGTAAGAAAAGTAAGTCTTGCTGTCAGATTCCAACTTGTCTTGGGTGCTGAGAGTGTTGTAAGTCTTGTCTTAGCTAAAATATCAAATCATAACACTGTAGTTGGAAGTCAGAAGCTCAGGAAGTTGACTCTGGGTGACATTTAAGGTGTTTGAGGGGTTCTTAACTCCAAAGAGTTTTTGGCTGAGGGTTGAGTTACAGACATGGTGGAACTTGTGACATGGACGTGCTGTGATTGATGGTGGTGTTTGTTCTGGTCATTTTGTGATTAAATAGAGGAGAAAATATATGAAATACAGGAGAGAATATGTGTTTCTGAATTCTGATAGAACTAGGAGTATGCACAGTAAAGAAACCTGTAGGGTCCTGGTGTAATCCAAATCTTCATCTCTTACTTTCCAGGCATCTTGTGAGTGTTAGATTTTTTTTTTGTTAGATTTTTGACCAGGCAAATTCCTAAGTCAGGACTATTTTGCAGGGCTGGGGACATGGCAGAGGTATTTCTGAACCTTTCTCCTCCCTCTTTGGTCCCCCCCTAGAGGGGGAGGGGACATGGTTGTACAGTACAGCAAGAGCACTTTTTGCCTGCATAGCTTAATAATAAACTCACAAGAGTGAGAAGTACTTTGGAGAGTGTGTTTGAGTGTTCCATAGAACAAGTCTGATAAAGCACCTGGAAATCATTCTAGAGCTTAAACCAATCAACCAATATGGATTTCAGAGCTACCACATCATAAGATTGTGTCACCTTAATGAATATCTACAGTGATGTTTCTTTAAGCCTTCTGAAGGAAATATTTATATTTAAAATTGCGGTCAAGTTAAACTCCTCAGATATGCTGAGCTGTTTTTCTCGTGCAAAGGCAATGCGTATTTGTGGAGTGAGTTAATGAGTTATGAAATATTTCAAGTTTATTATCACTAAGCTTGTTTTTAAATTCATGTATGGATTCCTGCAGGTGTGTGTGATGCTCCAGAGGTCACAAATGGAGCTGTGGTTCCAGTGAAATCTGTCTATGATAAAGGAGAGTCTGTTCAGATAAAGTGCAATGCTGGCTGCTCTTTTCCCCATGGAACTAAAGAGGTGACAGTGGCTTGTCAGGGACAGAAGACATGGAGTTATTTTCCAGAGTGTACATGTGAGTAGAACTCATACTTGGTAAAATCAGGGGCAGAGTGACAAGTTTCAGATATCTGCTGTATTAACACGGCTTTTACTATTTTTTCCCTGTTTTCTTTCCAGGTGGGCCTGAAAGTCCTGGTTCCACTCCAGGTACAAGTCCAAGTCCTGCTTCCACTCCAGGCATAAGTTCTGGTTCCACTCCAGTCATAAGTAATGGTAGAATAGTTGTGGGACAAAAGCCTTCCTATGTTGTGGGGGATTGTATTAGGATTGAATGCTACGCAGGGTACACGTTACGTGGTGAAGCTGAAATTCGGTATATGGGAGGAAACCAATGGGCTCCTGAAGTGCCAACCTGCCAGCTGAGTAAGTATGAACTGCAGGGACTTCCACTAGAATGCAAATACATGTGGGAGAAGCTCTGCTACTTAGGAATGTCCTTTGATATTCAGCAGAAATAGTTTAACGCAACCTCCTCCTTTATTTTGGCGTTAAAAGAAATAGGGTTTGCTAAAATCAATTAAAAATATAAATATTTCAAGTTAAGTAGATGCTTATGATGTAAACTGACCTGCTTCAAAGATTGTGTTGGCAGCATGCTTGATCTGCTTGGCGTAGCTTTGTGAATATATTTGTAATAACTTTTGAACAAGAAGCACATTTGTTCCTCTTGTAATACTGACTTCCCTCTGTTTTTAGGTGGATATGTCATAGCCTGCATCTGTGGTAAGTATTTTCTGAAACCTGAACAAGATACAATGTTGATTGTATTTTTTTATGTGGAAATCAACTTGATCACTCTGATTAAATTCTGTCATTGAGTTTGTTACCCAGTTCTGTATAAACTCGTAAAAGTTGTGTTGGGGGTTGTCGTTCCTGTTTTAATGGTGCTGAACTGGTGGGGTTTTGCCATCTTGGTGGACATTATTCTTGAGCTGAATTAAGAGTCTTGAGCAAAGAAACAAATAATTTATGTGGCTTATTTAATAAATAAGTTGGGCTGGGGGTTTATTTGAGGGGGTAGGGGTGGTGTCGACCTGTGGATGAAAACAATGCTATTTCTGCACGACTTTTTGATGCTTTTTTTGCAAGCTAGAGATGATCTTCATCACTGTATTATTTTTTTTTTAATTCTTCCTGAAGTGCTTGTGGTAATTGTGGTGCTCCTGGCAGCCTTCTGGACCTATAAGAAATTCTTTTCACAGAATGGGTGAGTAAACTTCCTTTTTTATTACTGTTATTACTGCAGATTTCCAGATGACTGAGCAAAAGCTGTGCTGACATGTGTGAGTTTCTTGAGCTTTACCTGCCCTTTCTTGTTCAAATGCCTGATTTGTGTGTGAGCTCCTCACAGCAGCTGATGGAAGCTAAAGCCTAACAACATATTTGACTTTGTTTTTGTATCTGTTGTTCAGCTAAGCTGCTAATTAACACTTGCACTGATTTCAGAGAGGGAAAAACCTCGTTCTTAAGCTTGTGTTTGGCATATTTACATTGCCAAGGAAAGTACTTTTGTCCTCTGCTAAAAACATGTCAAGTTTACTTTTTAAAACCAGGGCTAGTATTGGTTGTGTGGGCTTTTGTGCTACTGGAAGGTTTTCAGGTTTGTTTTTTTTTTCTCCTGCAGCAGCAATGTTGGTGTCCCTGTGCTAAAGACTTGCAAAATCAACTGTTAATATTAGATTCATACATAGGTAATAGTGTTCTTCTGTTTTTAATGAGACATAAAGGGTGTTTTGAACTTTATCTTCAGAACAACTGGGGTTTTATGTGTGCTTTTTCATGGAGGGGTGGCAGGAAATTTAAATGCCTCTTTGTGCATTACTTCTTGCTGTAATGCCTGATTTTAGCTTCTTGAAAGAAGCCTGTTTTGTTGGAGAAATAGTTTGTAATATTGAAAACACTGAAAATTCAGAGCAACTTAGGTGGTGCACATGGATTGTTAGGATAAGCATCTCATAAAAACTGAATAATCTTTTACCAAAATCTGTTGGAATTTATCTGGAGCACACGAAGCAAAGACAGGGATGCTCTCAATAAAGTAAACCAGAGGGAATATTTCTGTGGTTCATATCTGTAGTGAAGCACACACAGAGTGCTTGGGAGAACCCAAGCAGTTTATGAAGGCAGTTTATGTTTTAGGTTTAGGTTTTAGCCTTGGCACCTTCTACATGGGCAGCACAGGATCATTACAGGGACCAGGGTGACAGTGCCTGTGGGGCTGCTGAGGAATTTAGGGCTTTTGAGCCATTGCTTCTCATCCATGACTTGGATATTCTGCAGTCTGGGCCAAAGAAGAGTCCATGGGAGCTCGTAGCGTTAGGGCAGCACTTTGTCTTCATCCGTGGAGAGACTGCTCAGGGTGTGGAAAGCAGCAAGGATCTAAAGCAACATCATAAAAAATTAAAGGATGTTGTATTTCTGAATACTTTGCAGCAGTTTTAAAGCCTCACTGTGCTTAGTGCTCTCCTTTCTCTTTCTCTCTGTGAACATCTGACTGTTAAACCTCTTCCTTGCCTGGAAACCCTGATCTAATCTCCTTTTATTAAGACCTCTATCTCCCTATTTAGTTTTCCGAGCTCCTGACGTAGCTGAGCCTTTGTGAACTGTTGTGCTTCCACCCCCCTACTTGCTTTGTGGTCTTCAAATGGCAGCAAATCTTTCCTTGCCCTTCCCCTTATATGTTTAATCTGCCAGTTTTATGGGACATTCAATTAGACCTTTCTCCCCTTCTGCTGTTCAGCTCGTACACAGTTGATGAGAGTTGCAAGGAAACATGTATTTTAAAAACTCAGGCCCCAGCTGAGATGGAAGACACTGAATACATGAATTAATTGAATCTTTCAAAGGTATACACTTTCCACTTCATTTGGACTTTTGCAGTGAAGCTTAAGTATCTTTTTATTGGGGTTTGCTTGGAATTTAAGAAGTGTGGAGTCTGTGAACCTTGGCTTCCTATAGGAAAGAATATCATAATCATTCATTCATTCTGGGAGAATAGGATATAATATATAAAGAATTGTCATTCAGTAGGGTAAATAACAGCTTCCAGTGATTGCACATCACATTTCTTAGTGTTGAGTTGTCTTTGGAGAATGAGTAACACATTACACACTTAGTAGAATGTTTGCACCCATTTCAGTAATTGTAAGTGGATTCCAGTGCTGTGTTACTTTTCTTAGCTAATAGTGTAATTCCCTGTGATTAAAAGACAGTTGAAGCTGGAAGCCACCTTTGGACACTAAAATTCTGAAGGTATTTGTGCATCCCTTCAGAGCAAACCAGGTCCCATGTCTCTCAGAATTATTGAGTCACCTGCATTTGCTCTTTCTTAGAAGTAAAATATAAATAAATGAAGGTTCTGACACGATCTTCTTTTTAAACCTTCTTATAAAAAGATGATTTCTTTCTCAGAGTCCTGTAGCTCTAAAAAGGAGCAAAATATTAGTTGCTTGTTTGCAACTGATTTCTTCTCCTGTATTTTAAACTCGTGCTTAGTCCAGTAGTGCGTGATGATAGTTGGAATTGCACTTGGGTGGGGTCAGATGAGCTTTTCAAAATCTGACTCTTCAAACCTTGTTCCAACAGAACAGATTTGAGACAGAACAGCTTAGTTTGGCCAATATTTGTCAATATTTTGTCATTACAACTTAAGAGAGTTTGCACTACAAATACTTTTTTAAACCATTATCTTCTTTTCTGTCCCTTTTCTCCATTGCACAAGTTCTTAAAAGGTGATGGGTGGTTATGTCTCTTACTCAAACTTAATGCCAAGGTCTGGTTTTTATTGACTTGTAAAGAACAGGTGATTTTTCAGTATTTTTGATAAGTTTTGAGATGGCATATATAAAGATTAAGCTTGGAGTTTCTTCCAAGATAATGTATAGATTAAGGAATATCATCTTTACCTCTGAAGAAAAATGTTTCTAATTAAGATAGGATTAGTTTTCTCAGTTGTTTGGCTTATTTTTGGAGAGGAAAAAAGGAATCAAGAGATAGATTAGAGTTCTTCATTCCAATCTTACCTTTACATGTGATAATGATAAGAGAAATTACTGCTCTGGTATGTGAAAACACTGTTAACTCCCGAGTTTTTCTTGTGTAGAACTCCTTAGAGACTTGGAATAATAGCACAGAGGTTTGGTGTGGGGTGGTTTTTTTTTTGGTAAAGCAAAAGAGGAGTTATTCAAGAACTTGGAACATATATAAGAATGTTATTGTGAATTTTAATTCTTGTATGTTTAAGTATTGTAAATTTGCTGTTAGTGGACTGCAAAATCAAAATTCTCACAAACCAATAGTTTCTGCTTAGAAAATGTGTAGTAAACAACATAGTGAATTTAAATTGAATGACAAGGGGTGCATCTGGTGTGGTCTCCAGATCAGTGAGGAATCCTCTGACTGTTCTGTTAGTTTTTGATAGTGCTCAGGCATGGTCTGTTCATCACTTGAAATGATCCATTTGGATCAAATGCTCTTGTACTCCTTGGGTGGTTCTTAAAACTTGATAGAGAATGAAGCAAAAAACCTCCTCAGTCCAGCAGCTGCTTAGTAAGGAGAGGACAAATAATGACTTAGTTTTGTGACTTTACCTGTTGATTTAATGCCAAAACTAAGGATGTGCTTTCAGTATAAATGTAAAACCTATTTAAATGTAAAATCTCTGATTTGACTTGTTTTTTTGTTTGTAGGAAACGCGACAGCACTCCATGTACTGCTGAATATAAGATCTGTAAAGCATGAATGACCTTTGGGGGGGGGTGGGAGGGGATTTGCAGTGGAATATCCCTGTCAGAAATGGAAAACAATTGCACTTGCATTGCGTAGACAAGTAGCTCGTGCTGTGTCGTCTCGTGGCGGTTAAATGTAGGAGGAGATGGTGAATGGGGTACAAAGTGTGTGTGCAGGTACATAGACAGCTTTTCCTCATGGCCCACTGTCTTCCCCCGTGGCTGCATTGTCCTTTCTGTGTGTGTGCCATGCTCTGTGAGCCCTGTAGCATTCCAGAGTGTCTCCCTGCAGGAGTGCTGGCTGTCCCAGTGCCATCAGCTGCCATCAGCGCTGCCCCTTTGCTGACAGAAGACTGTCCCATATTCTCTGTTCTTTTATAGTTCTGCTCACCAAAACTATGTCCTCCTCCTCCTTTTTTTGTGGCTGTTGTCCCTTGTATTCTGAAATGTGTTGTTATTATTTTCCATGAGAGATGGGTGTCATTGAAGGCTGTGTCTTTTTGAAGCTATCACAGGTCAGATCTCATATGCTCTACGTGTTTGTTTGCCAGAGTTGATTTCTGTGTGTCTAATGAATTAAAGTGTGCCTTTAAATCAGAGTTTTATAGCTTTTCCTTTGCTTTTAAGAAGGAAAAAAGCCATATATATTTCTGACTCTTTGATATAATCCTGCAAAGGCCACAATGGATTTGTTATAGTAGAAAACTGGAGGTTTCTGTAGCAAACACATCCCCTGCCTTTGTATTTGTTGGCCTGTTCTAGAAGTTACCTAATTAAAGGTACTGCTGAGAAATCAGTGGTACCATCTCCTGTCATGAGCAAAGTGTAAGTCCCTTAGTGGGCTCGATTTTCATTGAGCCTTGATGTCAGTTCTGGAGAAACTTTGCTACTTTTCAGGATAGAAAGGGTGCTGTGTGGATCCACCTTCCTTGCTTTTTTTCCTGGAAATCATATATTCCACGTTTCAAATCTCTGTGTACAGACAGTGATGTTAATCAAGCTCTGTAATGATGGATCTATTATCATACACCTGTTTAGAAAGAGAAGCCTTTTCCCTGTCAGACTCACCTTTCATGTTGAAGGAGAACCAAAGCAGTTTAGTGCTGGGAGTGCAGGACTGGCAGTGCTGGTAGATGAGGTCTCTCTTTAGCTCCTTAACACCATGTTTTAGTCCAGACTGTGACTCCAGGAGTTGGCAAATGAGTTTGCCATGAATCAAGACTCGTTGCTTCTTCTAATTCCTTATCAAAACCAAAAGCCTAATTAGGAACAGGCTTTAAATTCATGAATCTCACTGTCAACCTCCAGGCAGCTTCTGAGAACCAATTCTCCCAGAAAAACCAAATTGCCTCACTTCAGGAGCCTGGGGTGGCATTGAAACTGTTCTGGCTGGTCTGTGGTGTCTTGGCACTGCTCCACTGTCATCAACTGATTGTTGGAGTAACACAGAACTGTTTGGGGCTTTATAGGGCTTTTTGGGACAATCCCAGCAGTTGCATTGTTAGAGCTCATAATAGTCTGTGGTTTTTACAAAGGGGTTTTGGCTCCCCAGGATGACTTGCTGGTTGATATCTTAGTTTGAGAATTGTTTGTAAACACTGTATTGTGTGAGTGGGGGTTTGAGTGTGGGGGTCACAAGCTCAGCTTGCTTTGTGTGGCATCTGCAATGTGCTGAAACCACGCTGAAATGCACTTGAAGCTGAGCTGAAATCACTGTAAAAACTGGCCTTATTTTTGCACTTCTTTCGGGATGTAAAGACTAGTGATGCCTTGTAATATTGCAAATAAAAACGTTAAATTATTTAGCAGTAAGTGTTTGTCTTTCATTCGTCATGTGCTGAGCAGCTCTTTTCCCATTATTATTAAGCTGATTTTTCATGCAATAAACTTTTATTAGATGGGAACTGGTGAGATTAAAATTTGCAGTTTGTGCACAGACTTACTCAATGGTAGTGTAGAGAATGTGATTTAATTTGCTGAGCAGCCTTTTGGGATTTTCTTTTAGAATTGCAGACAATTGCCCAGAACCTCCCAAACTTTACTGTGTTCACTCCTGAAAAACTTGGTAAAAGCTTGATGGAGAAGAGGCAGATTATCCTGTGGCTGTTCTGATGGAACACTTGAGTCAGGAGCAAAGCCCAGTGAGTGTTTTAGCACTTTTGTCCAGTGTGTGAATCCTTAGGGAATATAGATTAGGTGGTTTTAAGTGACATTTTAAGTAGAATGTGATTATTAATTGCATGAGTTTCACACTTAAAATGTGCTTAATTTTCTTGGCAAAGCAATGTGTGGAATCAGCTGCCTTATAGAATGATGCCTTTCAGAGGGTGGAATAGAAAAAATAACTTAATATGTCATAATTTTTTTTTCCAATTTGTGGTAAATTTCCAATTTGTGATACTCAAAATGAGTTGGTGTGGACTGCAAATGATGCCAGACTACAGAACTTTACATTATGAATTTTTGGGATTTCAGTGAGCATTGGTGGGATAAGCAGCTGCTTGGCAAATTTTCCAGTGGAAGGTGTCCCTTCCATGGCAGGGGGTGGAATGAGATGAGCTTTAAGTCCCTTCAAACCTAAAGCATTCTGTGATTCTATGAATTTGACTTAAACACTACAGATTAATTTGCCTTAATTGTCATGAGTTCTGCACCATTTTTCTAAAACTCAGTCAGTCCCACGTGAATTATTTCCTCTTGGACTCTGGAACTGATAATCAGAGTCATGAACTCCGTGCCAAGGAAGAGACTGCATGGAATAAAAACGTGTTGTTGCCATCTACTGGTAACACAGTGGGAGTCACAAAACAGGTCCAGAGTTACCTGGGTTAGTGTTAAATCACATGAAGTGTCAGTGGTTGGTGGGTTAAAATCAGTGTAAATTAAACCCTGACTGTGGCAGGAATTTGGAACAAGGTGAATTTTTAAGGTCCCTTCCAAGTCGAACCATTCTGTGAATCTGAATACTCACTTCTCAGGGCAGTGAAAATGGAGCTGGGGACTGAAATGAAGAGACTTGCAGCACTTGGATTTTGTCCAGCAGGGAAACAGGTGATCTGTCTACCTCAGACAGAGCCCAGTACCACAAAGCACAATTTTTATTTAAGAGGAAAAAAAAATAAAAGAACCGATCTGCGTAAAGAACAGGTCAAGGCAAACAAATCGCACGTGGAGTAGAAGTGGTCGGATGGTTGGGTGGCTGTGCTGTCACACCTGGGCCCTGGCTTGCTGCAGGTGAAGAACCTTAGTTACATGTTTGAAGAGATGCTTTGCTCTCTCTGGAAGCATCCCTGCTGACTTGCACGGGGTGCTGACTGTCCTCCTGTTGTGCAGGACGCTCGGGCTGTGGGTGTAACTTCAGAGAGCAGCAAAACCACACGTGTTTTGTGAGGCCCCGGGTCGTGCTTTGCCTGGTGTTTATTTATGGCTCGGGGGGGGGTGGGGGAATGAAGTTTTCCATTAGTGTTGCTTTTCCCCCTACATCATAACCGATTTCAAATGGTGCTAGACAAAAACTGAGACTCTGAACACCAAGAGAAATCGGTCAGCCTGTGTAAGAGACGTTTTCCTGGCTCACAGAAGGATCCTCTTGTAGATGGCAGCTATGGATTCTTTACAGATGACTATTCAGAGCTCTGATCAAAGGCTTCATCCGCACAGCAATCGTCTTTTCTGGGTGTAATGACATGTTGGACAACAGGGAGGTCGAGCAAAGATAGTTCAGCTTTGTTCTGGTGGTTGGGATGCAGGGGTGGGGAAGTGAAATGTTACTAGAAGTTACCAGCAACATATTTAAAAATAATTCTAGCCAAAAGGAGTGGGTTCTGTGGGTGACATCACCAGGATGCCCATGGCAGGGGTTGGAACAAGATGATCTTTAAGGTCCCTTCCAACCCAAACCAGTCTGTGATTCTGTGGTTGCTGAGGGCACTTTTGTGTTTATATTATTGAAGGGAGTTTCTGTGAGTGCAGAGCAAGTCTGTGGGAGCTGTGGAATGAGAATTCTTTGGAGGTAGAGTCCCCAGGCACAGAGTGGAAATGCATTTGCTCTAAGGTAGTAAATTAAATGTTAAGTGCTAGAGATTGTCTAATAAATGTACTCTGCCTGTCAAGATGCAAGAAGTACCATGTTGGTTTTCATGCAATTTCCAGATCACTCTACTCTGGACAACTTGAACTCATATCCATTGTTTATTAAGTAGAAGTACATTAGAAGGAGGCTGTTCTGTTGTGGCCCTGGCTTGGGAGGGTGTACAGGGGTTGTAGAAGTGTCTAGAAATCAGATGATGTTACAGAGTGGATGGCTGGCAAAAAAATAACCTTTGGAGAGAGGGCTGGTTTAAGGAGCAGAGGCTGTTGGTGATGTGAGCAGCTGCTTGATCTCTTCCCACGCTGTAATTCTTGCTCCTAGAACACTGATTTCAAATGGTGCTAGATACAAAGTGGGAAAATCTAAGCCACCATGTGAAACCAGCTTCCAGAGGAAGACACATCTCGTGCACAGCTGCAGGCTGAGGGAGAAAATCCTTCATCTCCACCGTACCTAAAGAAAAATTCATTGATTTAATTTGATTAGACAGTAAGACAGTTAACTTTGGGTTAATTTCTTTATGGACACACATTTATTTGGTATCTTGTGAATGGCTGGTGTAGGAGAAGTTAAGTGTGATGAAGAAACCCCCCAGCCTGGCAGTGACTGTTGTTTCCTTTCCTGGCCAGGTAGAATGCACTGAAATTCTTACCAGCAACAGTGACACAGGTTTCATTTCTCTGTAGTGATGGGGTGTGTGGGGGAAGTTTGTGTTGTACAGAAACACTTTTTCCATGCAGATGCAACCAGGCTATAAACCTCATTCTGTCCAAGACAGAGTGTTCTGGCTTTCTATATCACTTACTGATCTCAGCATCATCAGAAAGGACAAGGGCACATCAGATGCTTTTTGTGACAAGGAAAGGAAATGTGACTGTCCTGATGGAACTTCCTCTGTCAGCTGTCTCACATGGCCTGTGAATTCTTTAAATAAGCAAGAACTCGGCAGATTTTCGTGATACAGCTTTTAAATTCTGCAGGGACAGTGGAAATAAATGGGATTGAAAATGCTTTGAGTGTGGGTCAGAACAAAAAGGGAGCGTTCATAAATCTGACTGTAAATGGTTCAATGAAAGTTGTGGAGGAAGGGGGAGAGTCTGCAAATGAGTGGCTGATGGTTCCTGGAGCTGGAACAGGTCTGAGCAGTGGTGTCCATGTCTCAGTGCAGAGGGAATAGATGGAGTGTCAGGAAGCCTGTGAACCACACACGGGAGTAATTCAGGAGCTGCCAACCCCCATCCACCATGTGTGACCTGTGCTGGTGCAGAAGCTGCTGTAAAATGGAATCAAGCGTGGCAGAACTGGAGTTGGGTGTTTCACCCGTGGATGCCCTGGGGTTTTGGCAACACCTTGTATTAATTTGGTAACCACATCCAAAAAGTCTGCTCCTGTGCCTCCATCCTAATGCACGCTCACAGGCAGCACAGGAAAGGCTCAGAGAAAGGAGATGTCCTTCCAAGAAAGAGGGGTGGAGGAAGGGGAAAGAGCTGTACTAGATTACTCTGTCTGGATATTTGCTGTAGTTTCTAAATCCATTATCTGGGGCAGCAGGGTGAAAGACAAGTGGAAAGCAGGTTCCCTCCCCAGTGTCTGTCGTGCTGGCACAGTTATTTGTGAGGCACCCTCTATTATCAGGTGAGATTTACTCCTGAAAAGCTGGACCAAGAGTTGCTGCTGCTGAAAGGTTGCAGCACAGATCACAGAATCACTGCAGCATCTTTGAGAAACAGGTTCAAAGTGAGGATTGCTTTGGTTTTTATCCTGTCTCAGTAGTAAGCATTAAAAAGAAATCTTTATCAGGATTTTCAAAAGTAGTTGGAGGAAATGTCACTTAATTCTGTGCTGCTGAAAACAGGAGCTTCTGTCAAAGTATGAGACTTACATCTAAGCCCACCTTCCCCTCTCCAGAGGAGACTAACCTTTGCAGAAATACTATGCAGCAGTTGAAGACCAATAGCTCATTTATTATTTACAGTTTTGATAAAACCAGGTTTCACTTCAGCATAATTAAGATGCTGCTGGCCCTCCTCCAGGCTACCTGAAGTTTCTCCTGTTGCCTTAACGAGCTCTCCAGAAGGTGTCAGCCCATTTTGCCAAGGTGCAGGTACACATTTTGGAAAGGATACATCTGTGTATGTTCTCCTTCCAAAGCTAACAGCATGTTTGGGCAGGCAGAGAGGAGGAGAAAAAGAGCAGTTCAGGATGCTGTGATACACAGCACCTGACTGGGAATATGTGCATGTGCAGGGAAACAGAATCACAGGATGCTTTGGTTGGAGGGGACCTTAAAGCTCATCTTGTTCCACCCCCTGCCATGGGCAGGGACACCTTCCACTAGCCCAGGTTGCTCCAAGCC
>JAWWLV010000082.1:4748313-4772394 GCA_035041135.1 Platyrinchus mystaceus
ACACTTCCAGGGATGGGGCAGCCACAGCTTCTCTGGGCAACCTGTGCCAGGGCCTCCCCACCCTCACAGGGAAGAAAATAAACCAGGACTTGTCTCGAACATTTGCTGGCTGTGTTGTACATATGGACACACGTGTGGAGACAAAGCAAATACTGTCAGTTGACTTATCAAAGTGGTCTGGAGTTTTCAGTAAATGATAGTAGGAAAAGTACAATATTTTGATTCTGGGTTTTCCCTCCCTTTCAGATGTTTTGGTAGCAGGGCTGTTCTTTCAGAGGAGCATCTCAAAGCCTTTCATGGACTTCACACTGTTTTACACATCTATAGGACACAAAGGCAGAAAGGGCATCCCTGCCTTCCCCATGAAAGGGAACTTCTTTTCTAGCCTAAGACCTTTAGTCTGCAGGAACAAGGCAAGCCTGGATGTCACAGACTTCATTTTTCACAACCTGCACCTTTTAAATAAAGGCATTTCTGGGGCTTTTACAGTAACCCAGACCGATCTCTGTGTGACCCTGTGTGCACCATAGATTTTTTTCCTCCCTTTTCAAATCACAGGGTGAAACTTGTGGTTAATCAGACTCTGGTCTCCCCTGGAGAGAAATATTCCTGTTTTACATGCAGAAAGGCTGAGCTTGATGCATCATCCTGCCAGTGAAGGAATGAGTCAGCCCAAGGCCAGGTGTGGGACGGAGGGGTGTGACAGTACAAGTGGTGACCTGTAAGGGGAATTGAAATGAGTGAACTTCTAAGGTTTCAAAAAAGCTTCCTGAGCCCGGGGGAGCTTGTAACTGCATCTGTTTGTTGTGCAGGTCTGGTGCTGTGTGGTGCTGCGTGGGTCAGGTATGGACAAATGTGCCTTAACTTGCAGTCTGAGCCGGGCCTGAGTCTGTAACACTGTGTGGGTCAGCAGTGCTGGCCTGGGCTGAGGAAAGGCAGAGGAGATGCTGCACTGCCTTGTAAAGTTGGTGCTTGTGACTAGAAATGGCTCTAGAGATGCTGCTGCTGTTATGGGTAACAAAGACATGTACTTCTCTCTTGAGTTTAAAGCATAATAATGGAGATTTTTTTGTCCTTGATTAGGACCACAATAAGCGCTCTGCATTACAGTCAGGAGTTGAACCCAGCCTATTCCTTTAGTCCTACAATTGCAGCCTTACAGCTGTAGTATAAATAGATTTAAAAGCCAGACACTTTGGGTCTGCAGCCCCCCCCTTCCCCTCCCAAACCCCAGGGCAGGCTGAACACTGGACTGGGACATGCTGGGGGTAAAAGCCTGTGGAACCTTGTATCCCATTTCACTCTGAGCAGTGGGACAGTCGGGCCTGCTTGACATTTGAGTCACTAATTTTGATTCCTGCTGAGGGGAATCTGTCAGAGCTCTCACCAGCATTTTTGTCTGTGCTGAACTGTCAGAAAGCTGCCCACCCTTCTGACCCATCTTTTAAAATGGCTCAGGGGTTTGGGGTGAGGGTTTTTCTTTGCTTGTTGGCTTTTCCAGATAATTTCAGGCAGGTCAGGTGATGGGGACTGTCTGTGATGGCTGAAAATTGGCTTGTGAGGAGGTCTGAGAGGTGCATCTTAGCCCTGAAGGCCCACTGGGGTGGGGTTAACTCTTGCTGCTCTGACTGAGTTGATAGAGCTCATTCCCAACATGGGTTTGGTGCCAACCAGGATTTTCCAGTGCTGAGCCACGTCTGGCAGTTGGCACTGGCAGGAATTGGTGGGTTCTATGCAGCAAACCTCATTTTGAGGGCAAGATAATTCAACACTAACACTGACCCAGGCACTCTGTGTGATGTGATGGACCACACCAGCCTTCATTTTATGGTTCAGCCCTGCTGATCCACACTTTCTGTGGTACTTGGGTGTAAAAAGGAGGCTAAAAAACAGTGCAAGAGACCTTTAATTTGTAGATTACAGGTCTTTTGGAGAAACTTGGGAATAGCAGAAGAACATCACTAAAATAATGAGGATTTATTCACAAGACCTGTTGTGTTTTTAAATCCCAGGCCTTTGGTTCAGATTTTTAATTATATGTAACATTTTATTTGCTATTGCTTGTCCCAAAGCTGTTCTGAACTGGAGGGAGCAGTTTTAGCATGGTGATAGTTCTAGGTGTGCTTAGATATCAGTGCTACAGTTCCTAATCTTGTGATTCCCCTCTGCTCATCTGAAATTGCTGTGACTTGTCTGGAGTCATAGTTTTGCTCCACCTCTCCTTGGGAAACCCACAGCCTGTTTGGAGGGCACAGGAACTGCTGAACCTCTGGATCTTGGGTAGGATTTCAGATTTCACAAGGAACAGTGAGGTGAAACCAGGCAAACTCACACAGGGGAAGAAGAGCATTGCACTTACGTGGCTGAGGCCAGGGAAGAGCAGTAGGAAAGTACAGCCATGAAAACTCATCAGATTTAGCCCTACACAGCTTGACTGAGCAGCACATTGCAAAACTAACTACACTCAAAGAAATGATCCTCCTAAGGAGCTGAAACTAGAAAAGCCATTTTCTATTCCTAACTTCTGTACCTAAGCATCACCTTAGAATATAAAGTATTGATTGCAGGGCTTGAGAGCAGTCACAGGGAGATGATTGCTGTGATTTGTATAGTCAGTTCAGGAACATGGTGTTCCCCCAAGGCCACCATTCCAGCTCCTTTAGGTAATGTCAAGGGAAGTCATATTTTTCTTTTGTGTCGTTCAAGAGACAAAAGAATGTCCTGTGCCAGTGAGGAGCATAAGGAAACAAATACTGTCAGATGTTCACTGAAGTATAACCTGCCTTTAAACCAGATATTTGAAAACAAGCCTTTAGTTTAGCACTATCTGCAGTAGAAGGACCTGGCAAAACAGCCAGAGAAAAGCATTGACCAAGCCCCTGACTGACTGCCCTGAGCTGCTGGTTTGTACCTGTTCCCAGGATTTCCAGCACTGAAAATTTCACTGCATGTTTGAGAATGCTTAAGAAACATTTGAGCTCTACAGCCAAATCCAAACCCTGTGGCTGCTGCTGGACTTCTGTGCACCACGGTGAATGTTTGTGTGGGGAGCTGAAGAGATGTGCCCAACTCAGAAATAGCTCTATTCCTTGGAAAGCTGGAGGGCTGAATCACACTGTGTTGGCTCAGTTTTTAGCAGACAAGCCATCACAGATGCCTCCCTGTAGGCGAGGAGTCGTCACTGGCATCGGGATTAGCAGCCAGGTTTTTACCTTTGGAAACCAGGGAATAATGATACAGAAGGCTAAGGCTGATTGTAAGGAGGCTGCCCAGGGCTGGGGGCCTGGGGAGCAGGAAGGGTCTGCTCATGTCCCTGCTTGGCCTGCTCTGCTCCCTCTGTTCCAAAGGAGCCAGATAACATGCCCCCAAATTGAACTTTGGGGACTAAATAAGTTATTTTGCTCAGAGGCATTAACCACTCCACTGCTGCCTGTGAAGCTGAGACAACTGGAGCCAGCCCTAAGCATATCCACGGCCAATGTTGTCCTGAGTCCACTGAAAATAAGAGTGACAAATAGTGGACAAATAAGAACACTGGAGAAAGATGTGGAAACCTGGGAAGGGACAAGACAGCTCCTGAGCTGAGATACCTAAAACTGAAAGCACCAGAGAGACACCACTGGCTTGGCAGACACTGGTGAACTTAGAGAGTCTGCAGAGTCCACCTGCTAATGAGCCCAGAAATGCAAATATACTTCTTTTCTTTGTTTTTCTGGAACAGAGTGTATCTCCTTAAACACTGATTCCCAGCAGTCCAGAGGAAGTCTTGGGGGAAAAGGGGATGGGGGAACTAGTGCAAAGTTTTTGAAGTTTTGGAGGAAAAGGGGATGAGGGAACTAATGCAAAGTTTTTGCAGTTAGCACAAGAAGCAAATTACAGATACGGATTTTAAAATGCTTTAGAGACACGGGATTTTTTGGACCTACAGTTTTGGACTCGGTAGTCCACTACTGCAGTAATGCTAATTATCAAGTTCAGGATTCAAGCACTGCAAGCAAAGTGGATTGGGAGTTCCTGAACCAACTGGTTGCTGACCATGAGTCAGGGGAATGACCTTGCAGCAGGCAGCTCGCGGTGCCGCTCTCGGAGCCGTGCCAGTATAAACGGCGCTGGCATCTCTGAGTGCTGGTGGAACCATTTTGTGAGCTTGAGAGTCCAACTTGGCCTTTTCTGCTGCTGCCTTTGCACTGAAATGTTTGGGTGGGTGAGAATGGGCCAGAGGAGTCCTTTCTCATTTTGTAATGAGGGCATCTTCACAAACCTGGGCTTGGGACTGTGTGTATCTATATGCAGATGTACAGAGGATGTGGACAACTATCTCTTGCCTACATACTTGTCCATTAACATCAGGCATTACAGATATTTACCAAATTAAATCTTACCCTCTCCCCCCCAGCCACACCCATATTAAACTATAAGAAAACACCGTGATTAAGTTTTAAAAAACATACACGGCAGCACTGATTTTTCGGGAAGTGATTTGTGAGAGGAGCGAGGGTAGAATACTTGGCATTTGGTCATTTTAATTAATCTTCCCAAATAAGAAAAACATTTGCTTGTAGACTTTAAGCTTCTCTCAGCATCAGGAAAGCTCCTGACACTGAGCCCAACGCTGTATTTGTATAACATGGAAATGAACAGCAGCAGCAGCAGCAGAGCTGCAGGCTCCGAGTCTACTCTGCGAGCAACAAAATGGCCAGGGGTGCTGTTGTGTTCAGCCGAATTCCTTCGCCATTTGAGGCTGTGAAATAGGTGGATCCAATATCCCTGACCCTTCAGGTATGGTTTGAACTTGTAGCATCAATATTAAATTAATGTTTCTAACCATATTCAAGCTTGTGCCCCCATCAGCCCGACTCCCTAAAGCACAGACAGGAACCAACAGCAAAATTCGTCTGCGTCACAGATGTAACATGACCATCGGCAGAACAAGTGCAGAGGGAGATCGTGGCTGTCTCGTCACCCACAGAGCCTTCCTCCAGTAGCAAAGAGTAGGATGGTAATGCATTTAAGTTCATATTGTGAGCATTTACGATCCTGAACTTCCTCGCCCGAATTCCGCAGCCCTTGGGCGGTCAGAACGCCCAAGAAAACTGCGTGTGTTTTGTCAACGAGGGCCGGCGCGTTAACGAACGCTGCGTCAGTGCTGCACCGGGGCCGAGACACGCAGCAAACCCCACTGCCCAGAGCCAGGAAACCCAGACACACAGAAAGGAATCAGCTTACAGGGTGGCACACACACACAAGTGTCAGAGGGAGGAAGAAATCACAGCTTTCCCAAGTCCTTTTGCAGCAATACGCTGAAAACGATTATGGAACAGTTAGCCATGTACAGCTCACAGCGACAGTGCCCTGTGCACACAATCACTGCTGTCCTACAGAAATATGCCATGTCCCCTTCTTAGCCTTGTTTCTTGCCTGTCCCACAGATTTACCTGCTGACAGTAACCTCAATTCCTGAGTAATGAGATTTACAGCTGAAGTTTAACATTGAAATAACTCCTCTTTTATCTGTGTCTCCTTACCCTCCCGGAGTTCAGTCGCAGTTAAACTAGCTGTGGCAAAAAGGTGGTGGCAAAGGGAATTAAATCAGATACATCCCTGCACTGAACACTGAACCAGCTGCCAGTGGCACCTCCTCTAAAGCACTGAGAAATGTCATGAAGCAGCACTAGCTTTACAAATTACGGGGTCCTCCACCCCACAACTGTGATGGGAAAACCACAAAGAGTTGCCCATGCAGCCAACACTCAGGAAAAGAGACTCAACCCACCCGTCTTCCACACAACCGAGCAGTCATGGCTTAGTCCAGCTCCCGGCTGTACAGAATTCCCTCCACAGCTGCCTCGGACTGTTCCTGCATGTGTGTGTGTTTGTGCCTGTCTGTCTCGCTGCAGGGACCACCGGCGTCACTGCTGTTCCTGTTGTTGCCCTGCTCTGCGGATCTGGCGCTGCAGGAGGCAAGGATGCTCCAAGGGAGCCAGCTACAGCCAGCGAAGGCTCAGTGAGTCAGGAGGGGTTGTGACGACTGCAGTAAGAGTCTGAAATTCCCTATGGAATCTGGCAGAAAAGGAGGGGAAGGAAGAAAGGTGGAGATGGGAAAGAGGGGAAGAAAAGTGGGGAGTGGCACGTAGTGCCTGTTTGGTTCTTCCCTCCCTGTTCCCACCACCGCAGTGCCGTTGGAAATGGCGTCCTCCCCTCCGCGGAACTGCGCAAAGGGACGGAGCCGGCGAGAAAACCGCAGCGCCTGCGGCCTGTGCCACCAAACCCCCAAAATTCGGTCGGGGTGGGGGTATGGTGGAGGTACAGCCCTTCTCTCTTTCCCTCAGAGCACCGTGCAGGGGACAGGCTACAGCTGAAGTGATGGAGACGGCGGACGCGCTGAGTCTGAGCCGGTTCCGAGCCCAGCGGTTGTTGCTAAACAACCAGCCCTGACGCTTGAGATGTCAACGAGTGAGTAATATAGATTAAACGCTTATGCTATCACATCCTTAAACTTGTTTAAGCCTCGGGATGATGAAAGGCTATGGAATAATGTTCCCTGCCATACGAGAAAGCAAAGTTACCACTCCACTGCATAATCGGGAGACTTCCTCGGCCAGAAGGACCAAGCTCAAGGCTGGTTGTGTCCTCAGCACTTCCAGGCAGAGCTGCCATCTTCATTGCTGGTCGCTTTAAGAAGAGAGGTGAAAAAATAGTATTGTAAATGGTTAAGAGAGAAAAATGTTCTCCCCTTCATTTCCTCGTCCTTTCTGTGGAGCTGCTCTCTGCCCTCAGTCTCCCGTTCATCCTTACCCAGTCCTTCCCAATCCTTCGGTCCTTGGTTTCTAATGCTGTTGTTGCCTTTGCCATCCTTTACAGACCCATCACTGAGGGCAGTCCTGGCTCTCCCTGATGTTACAGAGCCTGTGGCAAGCTCACCCTTGTGCAAACAAAAGCTGAGTTTGGGCAAGAGTCGTTTTCGCTTCTTTAACTGTTCCCACGACATAATTTCCAGGTGCAATCCCTACCCCAAGCCATTACAGTCCTGCTAACACTCAACCACCGTATAAGGGAGAAGAAGGCAAGGAGAAAAGCCCTGAACCCCAGCACTTTCCCCTCCGCCGTGGTTTGCAGCTCTGACACGTCATCGTCGCGACCGGACGGCGGAATGACACCTCGGGGAGCACCCCTGGATGTGAGGGCCGGCACCCACCGCCCCGAGGAGTTACCAGCTCCTGTCTGCCCGTGCCCGAGGGACACCTGGAATCCTGGGATACGAGGTGGGCAGGGAGCAGGCAGTGAGCAGCGGGCAGGGAGTGGTGGGCAGTGGGCAGGGAGTGGGCAGGGAGAAGGGAGCGAGCAGGAGGCAGGGAGAGGACAGAGAGCGGGCAGCAGGCAGGGAGTGGCAGAGGGGGAGCAGGGAGCAAGCAGTGGGCAGCAGTGGGCAGGGAATGGGTAATGGGCAGGGAGCAGCAGGCAGGGAGCAGGCAGGGAGCAAGCAGTGTGGACAGTGAGCAGGGAATGGGCAGCAGGCAGGGAGCAGGCAGAGTGAGCAGTGGGCAGGGGACGGGCAGGGAGCAGGCAGAGTGAGCAGTGGGCAGGGAGCAGGCAGGGCAGGGAGCAGGCAGGGCAGGGGCAGCTGCCGGTACTTTGAAGCAAGTGAAATCAACGTCGGGGTTTGACACTCAGCCCTCGGCCAATCCGGGAGGGCTTTTCACCTGCCATCACCTCCTCCGCCAATGGCGCGGCGGCTCCGGGCCCAGAGCCCTCCCCGGCCAATGGGGAGCCGGCTCCGGCACTTAGTTAATGATGCAGCAGTACAGGGAAGACTATCACATGTGAGCTGGCCGCCTGCCAGCATGGAGACACCGAGAGAGCAAGGTAAACAACTTTCCAACGCCAAAATGATGACATTTAATCCCTAAATGCTCGCTTCCCGTCTCGACTCATCTTTAACCCCTTTCAGCTGGTGTGGAAGCGTCTGGAAGGCACCGTCTACCTGTCCCCCAGTGCTTTTAAAAACTGGACGACATGCCCTGCAATGATCACTGCGTCACCGTTTGCCACTTTCCGAACTACGCAGTGACAAAGCTCCGAGCTCGGGATCGCAGGGCGCCTGTTAACCCCTCCACCAAGCCCTCGCCAGCATGCCAGCCCTCAGGGAGACGGGGGAGAATAAAAAGCCCAAACAAACCAGGCAAACAGCAGTCTTTGCAAAGTTGTCATCTCTCCCCCACGACTACTACCCTCCTCTGCAGTACAGCAATGCCGGCAGGAGTGACATTAGTACAACCTGTGCCATCGTTCCATTGAGAAAACAGCTCTGACGCAGAACAGAGCAACCATACCCAGCCAAAATAATAACACAGGCACTTCGGGAGCCGAACTTAGGGGACGCCGGGGGTGAGGGACGCCCTGCAGACAATTAAAATCCGTGGCTGCAGCTCCAGCCCCATCCTGATCAAAGGGTACGTACGTGAGAAAGGCGAACCGGACCGAAGAGCTGTGCCCGTGCACCATCTGCGCAGTCCTCAGCCCTCCGCTCGCTCTGGAGCGCCGCAGAATAGAAGGTTCCAGAAATTTCCTTTCCGTTAACCCTTTCGGTGTCTGCCCACTCTCCCTCCCCGCGGGATTAAGCGCGCCGGGTCTCCAGCATCGTCAATGGGCGAAGCCTCCTACGCCAACCGAGCCCGAGTACGACGTCCAAATGACAGTGGATGGTGGCAGGAGCCCAGCCCGTGGTGTTGGTGGTACTTCTCTTTCTGGAGCCCTCTCTGCCTCTCTTGCTGCCTCTCTCCCCTCTTGCTGCAGCAGGGCTGTTGCTGGTAGACCTATCGACGGAGCTTGCTCTCTCACTCTCTCGCTGAGCTCTGTGACGCAGCTCTAAATTCTCCAGCCTGCTCCCTGTGTTATAAGAGCGGAACTGCAGCTTTCCAGGGAGCCCGTGCCAGCGGTGCCAGGGCCAGGCAGACCGGAGGGAGCGTCGCTCCTGGACTCTGCACCTTTTTTTGGCAATTATTCTGTTGCTCACCTCTTGTTTCTGTGCTGCCTCCACGGCTCTCAGCCTCGCATCTCCTTCTCTGCTTCTGAGTCATACTTACCAGGTTAACTCTTTTAGGATTGGTAGTCAGCAATACAAATCTCAAGCGAGAGCAGCTGAAACCACAGCCAACTTTGTGGTGGTTTCTGCTTTAAAAAACCAAAGCAAATCTTCTTGGCTCTAAAAAAACAAAAACACACACACACACACGCACGCACACACACGTTCCAGTAGAGAGTTAGTGCTTTTTGATTAACTGTTTCGGTGACAGGAACCATTACTTGACTTCCTAAAATAAAATATTTTAGGCCTACGTCCTGCAAATCCTCAGCAGGCAGATACCCTGAAGCACAAGGCAGCTTAAAAGGAACTGCTGCTGTGAGTAAACACAGGTCTTCTGGGCAGGAGGCTACTGCTGGCCCCACAAGACCCTGCTCTGCTGGCCACAAGACATTGATCTGAACGTGGTTCAGCTGCTGGGCAGATGCTTGGTGTGAGATAAGGTACTGAAAGTGCCCTAACGCTGTAGGATCTTCTTAATCTGAGCAGTATTAATAAGTGTTATCACACACACAGATTCAAAACGCTCAGCGTAGGCAGGGGAACTAATAACTGCGTTCCTGGAGTCACCAGAATCCAATAATCCCCGACAAAGACAGTCCACAAGCAGCTCTGTATTTCAGCACAGCAGGCGTCACCAGGCAAGAAGCATCTTGCAGCTGAGCATTCCCTCCTTGCCTCTGCCCCCCAGATCCCTCCCATTAACTCCGGTGCCTCCGGTCAGGCCCAGCACCAGGCAGGGGGAGCAGAGCTGTAGCCTCAAAACTGGCCAAGTGTGGAGGAGGATCCGTGGTAGGTGCAGCTCCTGGGAATCAAAGGAGCTGATGGAGAGGCAGCACCGTGTGGGGGAGTTCATATGTTGGTCTGTGTACACAAAAGAGCCAGGCAGCAAGTCCATTGGAAAACACAGAATCCAGGGAGAGATCCCAGCTCCACACCTACATCTGCCATTTTAATTCCGACTTCAGAGCCGGCTGCGAGCGTTGGGTTTTTCACTACAACCAAAGCTGAAATAACCACTATTTTTTCCCTTCGCAGCGTCTGAAGAGCCTGAGCTATTTTGGGATTTGTCTGTACTACACTGAAAATGACACCTGTTACGCACAGACACAAATGAGAAGAATTACAAGCTCCTGGTTTCTCAGATATGATTCTGCAGAAAATGGAATGAGATCCTGCGAGCCAGGGACCTGGGAGAGCAGCACAGGCTCTGCTGTGGGGTGAAGGGGATGACCCCGGCAAACTGAACAGCCAGACACCAGCACAAAAAATATAAAAAGTCTGTTGGAGCTGATGCAAGGGGAAATCAAGCCTCCATGTGACCAGAAGAAGTAGTGCATGATCAACTAAATGCCACAATACATGGTTTCTTATGCAATCAAGCCCATGGGAGTTCAAGCCTTGCACATAGAGTTTGTGGCCAAAGCTGCGAGGATTAACTCCTTCGGTTAAGGACGGTGAGAGCACCCGGCTCCTGAAATGAGTCACCCTCGCTGAAGTAGGCCAGTGTTTGCTGCCATGGGAAGCTGCCTGTGCTGGTTTCAGTTACCCCTGAGTTATCTCAGAAGCTCCATCGTGCAGGGTCAGGGCGGATTTTCCACATTTCCCCGTTTTCCCCACTGGTCTGTGCCGCTCCAGCTCTCTGCAGGCACATGGGCTGGACCAACGAGCCCCACGGAGCTCTGAACGTGACTGAGCAAGGTAAAGCATGTGGAGCCTCAGGAATGGGACAGCTGACTGGGGCTTTTAGCTCCCAGCAGTTTTATCAGTCGTGTGGTATATTAAGAAGGTGAAATGAAGCTTTGATTTCTTTGAAATTATCTCTTTTTGGTTGCTTTCATGGGAAAGGTGGCAGGCATTTTATGGTTTGCTTTCATTTGCAAATCTCCAACCCTGGAATGTTTCTACCTTTACCTGACTGTTAAGTACCTTCTGGTGGCACTCAGGCTCCCAAGAAGACTCAAAGCCACGCTGCCCACTGTGCAACTAAGTGTGTAACTAAGAAGACTTGGCACAGTGGAAAACTTCAGCACTTGGAACTGAGTAATGAGGCCCAAAAAAATTGAAGTCATGTTCTGGCGCTGTTGGTGAGAATTGGGCATTTTCTGTAAGGAAATAGAGGCCATGATTCCATAGTAGAAATTCAGGCTGCTTTTCTAGGTGGAGCCCATGTACATCTTTTATACTGGTTTTGGGGTTCTTTTTGCCTTTTTTTTTTTTTTTTTTCTCCAAAGTCTAAAAGCAGGAAACAGAGTTTTGGTTTTGTAAGAACTGCCTATGAGCTGCCTATGAGGGTGCAAAGTCCTGGGCTAGAAAGCAAGCTTGGTAAATGGAAATATTCCACAGCCGTGGTTGGAAGCAGAATAATCTGTATCACCATGTGAATGGCAGTGTAAGAATCCATTCCTAAACGAGGGCTCACAGCTGACCTCAGCTGGGCCATGGGTTAAAAAAAACCCAAAAACTTTTTATAGTGTAGGCACTGTAACCAGATTTCACAACTTATAACTGCAGCGGTTCAGGCTGGATGTTGGGGGAACATCTTTTCTTGAGGAGAGTGGGAAGGATTGGAACCCCCCCAGACACCAAAAGCCTGCTGCCTTTGACAGTTTTCCTCAGCACCATGAAAGGATCAGGGAGCAATTCCTCAGTGAGCACAGGAAGTGTGGGCTTGCACTGCTTCTGTGCCAAACTGCACCTAAAGGTTCCTCCTCGGTTCTCCGGCGTCTCCCGTGTGGTTCTCTGCCGTCACGCTGCAATGACCTTAATAGCAATAACATATGGAGGCTGAGATTCCAGACATCTCCCCCTCGTGCACATCACTGTTGCTCTTGTGGGTGATAAAACAACCTCGGCCATCCACTGAGGGAGGCCCCTGGTCTTTTGAACGATGAAGGAAACCCTCGTGGTCCTGCCCCGCACTTCCAGCTTCCTGCTGGCGAAGCCTTGGCTCGGCTTTCGGTTTAAATGCCATCGGCCACACCTTCCCCCACTGCAGGAAACACATTGTTAAAATCAGGGCATGTTCCTGTTTAACTAAAAGGCTGAGATAAATAATCCAAAGGCCCCGATTATGCCAAACAAATTCCTGCCCGAGACGCGGCAAGTCCGGGCAGCTGTAAATCTGTGACCCCTCGACCTCGGCATCCACGTAAGTGACGTCTTGGCACATCAGCGGGGGAGCGGCTGGGGATGAAGGGAAGGAGCAAAGAATCGGGCAAAGGTGGACAGGGGGAATGGAAAAGTTCCTTCCCTTCACCAACCCCGAGTCCTAGAAGTTGCTTTAAAATGCAAACTAGTCCGTTTTTCAGGTGTTGATGTGGGGGAGCTCTTTTTAAAGACCTTTAATTTGTCAGCCGTACAAACAACTCACCATCTCGGTGAAGTGACTGTTTCCAACAAAAATCTGTCCCGGCACAGAATTCCCAGGCAGCTCCATTCAGGGAACACCATCAGAAACAGGAACATGTAGCCCATCTGCCAGGACTCTTTCCCCCTAAACCTCACCAATCAGAGGGTGGTTAATTTTTAAATTTTTCTTTTGACTGTTGTAATAAAAAATCATCCTTAAAAAACCCCATAATTAACTCTTTGCTGGAGCAAAACACTTTATTCGTGGTCAATGCAGACAATTAATTTTAGTTGTTGCTTAGGGAAACTGGCAAGTTTTTCATGTTTTCTTATTAAAATCAATATAATTTTGCATATGGGAAGGCTGAGTAAAATAAAGGTTAAATAATTTGACCCATGTTGTATGTGGAATCAGGGTCAAAGCTGACAGGGAGATTCGGGCGTTCCTTGCTCCCAGATTTTGCTCAAGTTGTGCATCTTAATTATAGTCTTTATTGTCCAGAAGTCTCCCAGTCAATTAGTGAGACGTAAGCATCATCTGAGACAGGAGCTGCTGGAACAGCCTGGCTTTGGGAGGAAATGGATAAGGAATTATTTCAAGGAGACATTTCCTTTCAGTTTTCAAAGCAAAGCAGAAATAAGACTTTGAAGCCTGCCTTCTATTTTCACATATACATAGAGAACTACAGACATGGTCTTTTAGTGCCACCCTGACAGCCATGGGGATGTGCAAATTTCCAGGAAACTGGAGACTCGGAATTCCAAATAGGAATATTTGCTAACACAGCAACCAGAGTCCATGAAGGGATATTTTACAGTGTTTTTCCCACTGTGACAACAGGAGAAAAGTTACAGAGTCACAACAAACATTTAGTTTTTTTTCCAAAAGGTTTATTGTTTTCCAGACAAATTCCATTAGTGAATTCCAGAGGTGTGGCCAGTGAGTCCTTTTCTCTGCCAGCCCAGTGCGTGCACATAAAATCACAGAATCCCAGAATGGTTTGGGGCGGAAGGGACCTTAAAGCTCACCTCATTCCACCTCCTGCCATGGGCAGGGACACCTCCCACTATCCCAGGTTGCTCCAGGCCCTGTCCAGCCTGGCCTTGGACACTTCCAGGGTTGGGGCAGCCACAGCTTCTCTGGGCAACCATTTGGAACACGCTGTTGCTCTCACTGGGGTCCCAACCAGCAGGAGGAAGAGCTGCAGGCAGATAAATAGCAATAAACCCCTTCTCAAACAGTTTTAAAGCTGATTCCGTGCATCTGCTTGGGTGTGCACGGCTGACATTGCACCGGGAGCGGGGTGGGGGGTTCATAGTCCTCTCTGAGGGGTGGTTCAAGGGAATTGGATGGAACAGCTGGTGCTGAGATCAAAAACCTGCAAAGCCAGAGGTGTGGGTTTGTTTCCCAAGAGCTGTTGGGGATGTGCTGGCGTGGATGTGTTGGCATTGGGGAGCCACATTTGCATAAAGCGTTTGCATTCTCAGTGCAAAGCCAGCCCACGCAATGAAGCAGGCTCTGAAATGGGAGCCTGCAGGTGAAAACCTGGCCCTCCCTTTGAAAACCTGGAATCCTGGAATTTACCCTGTGAAGTCTAAGAAACTTCCAGCTGGAAAAACCGGGATCCTTTTCAAAGAGATGGCACCACATTAACACACAGGAGCTGCTTCAAAGCAGAGCTGTGTCGAAGCCAGGTTGAAGTTATTCGGGATCCTCAGCCCACAGCTCTGCTCTGTCTTCAGCATTCCCGGTGGGAACAGCAACGGCTCCCCGGACCCCCCGGCCGCTCTTCCCAGCGCTGGGAGAGGCCGCGGGAGCAGCTCAGCCTCCCCCGAGCCGCAGGTTTTACTCCGTTCCAAATCTAAGGAGCCAAGAGCGCTGAGACAAAAGGAATTATTTCAGCTATTAGCTGCTAAGAATAGAGCCGGCGGGGGTGCTGAGGTGCCTGACAGCGCAGCCGGAGGAGCAGGGATTGCAGTGGGAGCACGGAAATAGCCCTCCCTTCTCCACGCTCAGCACCCGGGAGCTTCACCAACCACTCGAACCGGGCGGGGGGACCGGTGGGGTGCGGAGCAACCAACACCCTGCCCGTGTCTGGAGCAGGACGTGCCCCCGGGCTGTGGTTTTGGGGGAGGCTGTTTTTCCCCAAGGGGAGCATCTTCCCAATCCCGAGGCCGTGGACCACCCATGGGAGAGAGGACGGCTGGTGCAGGGAAAGCTCCCACCACTGCCCTATTCTCTGCTTAAAGGTCCCACTCCCCTTGGCAGGGGACTCGGGGATGTGTCACCCCAGGGCCACTCCTGCCACTCTCGAATATTTGCAAAAGCCAAACATTCCTGGAGAGGGCAGCGGGGCCGGAGGACTCTATTGATGTCGATCCAACTGTGTTCCAGGGTGTTTCCCTAAGTGCTAATCACGAAGTTCCCTTTGCAAGTACATCATAAAAGGTTAAAGACCCGCGCAGCAGATATTTAAATGCGGGGTCAGTGACTGAGGAGGTGCTCAGAGATGTCTTTAACATCTTGTCCTGATGCCATTTAGCACAAATCCTATTGGTATGACTGCATGTTTTTATCCAGTATAGCTTGGAAGAGGCAATTTTCCTTCTGTGCTGTTTGTGCAGCCCAGGGTACAACACATTCCTGATCTATGACGAGGTTTCCAAACTCCATAGTAAAATGAATAATAATGATAGTAAACGTTGTATAACTTTTTTTTTTTTTTAATACAGCAATCTTTGTATTACTTCAGTGCTGGATTTTCCAGTTATTACACGTGGGCAAAAAAAAGGGCTTTTTTTTTTTTTTTTTTTTTTTTAAACCGCCATATCCACACAAAGCAAACCAGAAAAAAAAAAACAAAACAAATTCAAGGATTAAAAGAAAATTTTTGTATCAGTCCTGGGTGCCACTGCAGAAAAGAGTCGAGCTGGACGGAATTAAACATCTCAGCTGGAGCGTGGACAGGGCAGCAGACAGCCTGCTAAAAATAGATTAATCCTAATTACGGCCACACTTCTGCTTTTTCCAGGTTTCCCGTTTCACGTGGGGGGCACGGGAGGCTGTGAATGGAGAGGGGGATCGGTGCCCGCTGTGGCAGCAGCAGTGGGGTCGGGGGGCACTGGCTGCCCTTATTGCATAACCCGGGAACGCCGAGTCCTGGAGGGAGCGCCGGGAATGACGGCACTGCTGCCCCGGCCTTCGGCTCCAGCTGATCAGCACAGGCTTAACTCAGCACCCTGCCTGCAAATCTGCTCCCCCCACTTAACTAAACCTCTGGAAAACTGGGTTTCAGGTACTGTTTGCTTTGCTGTTTTGAAGGTTTAAAGCTCAGCACCCTCCTGGCTCCCTGAGCTGCCGGGGAGCGTGTCCTGTGCCAGGGCTGCTGGCATGGTTAAACCCCCCGGAGCGAGGCCGTGCCATAAATCCCTGCTGCTTTTATTTCCTCCTGGACAACATTCCCACTCGCTGCTCCTCACAGGCAGAGTTGCAAAATGTTTAGTATGAAATAAACACATTCAAGCCTCTGTTTTGCAAACTCCGGTGGTTTATTTCTCCCATCGAGTCCACAAAACTATGGCAAACAACTATTTTCCCAGCCTAAAGGAAGTATGTTAATTACCAATTTAAATATTTAGCCATAAAAATGTATCGCTTCAGCTACAACTGCTTAGTTTTGTTTAATCAGAAGCCAGCAGTGAATGCTATGGGCTTTCTTTTCGTTCCTGTGGCAGTAACCAAACACTCCTCCAATACCTTGGGCTTACCTGAGGAACAACTCCTGCAGGCACAGGGGGAGCAGCATGAATTTCATTTAAAGTGTCCAACTGAGCCTGTTGGGATGTTTTATTTAAAATAAAAGTCTTGATGAATGACAGGACACAGCCATGGATCTGTTTGGTGACAGTGTCGTCCCCAGGGCTGGCACCTGTCAGGTTGCTCTGAGTGCGGGTGAGGCTTTGGATGTGCTGGGGGCAATGGTATTTTTGCTTGCAGCTCATCAGAAAGGATTTCAATTTACATTTTTAAGGCTCATTTGCCTTTACATTGAAACACAGATCCAGGGTTTGGCTTTTTTATTTTTAATTAAATGAGAAAGAGGCACTGCAGAGCAGTTGGTACCTGTGGGCTGCCGGGCGCTCACCTGAGCTGACAGAAATTCTCTGTTTGATCTCTCCAGAACACAGTCCCACAGAACCAGTCTCCTGATTCCCAGCTGATGCTGTAGCATAGTTTCTGGCTGTCCCACAGTCCTGGCTGTCAATCCTGCTGTCACCTCCCAGCTCCCTGGAGTGCCACCCTGGGTACACAAAAACCTCCCATTAAAAATTTCACCAACCTTAATGTAACAAAGCAATATTTTCCAATTGGGAAATGAATAAACAGGGGAAAAAAATTTGTTTAGACATTCCTAAGCAGCTTGTCTAGAGCACTGCTGTGCCATGTCCAAGAGCATCCCTCCTCCCTGTGCCCACTCTTGCACCTACACAAGGTGATGCCATGAGAGCCTTGGACCTGACTTGGAAACCCTACGGATACAAGGGCACATCCCACTGAATGTGCGTGTGTCTGCCAGCCCCTGCCTGGAGTGAGTGCTTTTATAAGCACAGCAGAGATTGGGAAATGTGCTGTGATTCATCTGAATCCCTGCAGTCCCCACTCCCACCCCAGCTCAGCACCCACGAGCGCCCGGGAGCTGCCAGACGCAGCACCACGCCTGCCTCCGGCTCCTCACCCGGCACCCGCTGCCAAAGGAACGCCCAGAACTCCAAGCTCAACGCCACAAATTATTTATTCTTATCTGGCAGGACAAAAAAAAAAAAAAACACCCACAAAAAAAAAATTCCTGAAGTGCTTTTTATTACTGAAAATTATCATATTGGGGATTATCATATTCATCAGCTGGGCTGAATCCGCCGGCGCCGGCGCTGACCGGGGCGTTTTGCTGTTCCTGCTGGGATTGGTGCTGGCAGCTCTGGCTGAGGTTTCTCTCTCCCTCTTGTCTCAGCCTGGAAACTGGGATTGTAAATTATTTTGGCCGGGGATAAACTGGCCTAAATAATTTGCTTGTACAGCGCTGAGCCACAGTGGCCTCTGGGTCTCAGCTGAGCCTTCTAGAGCCTTCTAAAAATAAGTAATTCTAAGCTGTTATCTTTTAAAAATACTTGTAAAAAAAAAAAAAAAAAGAGGGAGCAGGAAGAGGATCCTTTCCCAGCTGTTTTGTCCTCAAACTGCCAAGATTTATTATTTTTAAACTGTATTGTCTTGATCAGATTTCTCTCTGTAGCTTTTCATAAAACAAGGGTCCACAAATTTAAAAGTTGGGACGTAGCAATAATCATTTGAAAATCACGAGTAAGTTCTAAATTCCAAGCTACCGGTAACAAAATAAAAATTAATCTCAAAACAATGTTTTTACGCACAAGTTGATTACTCTTCCCAGCCTGGAATTATTTTGCAAACAAATCTCAATTAGAAAGTGAACTTCTCTATTTTTTTTCCCTAAATAAAAATAGATATGTCATTTTTCAAGATATTTTGGATTTTTTTCTTACTTGGCCAATTCTCATTAATCACATTAGTCCCACTATAGATATTTTTTTCCCTTTCCAGGATGGAAGACCTTTGTTTTGAGTGATTCCTTTGTATAATTGGTAAAGTAGAAAACAAAACATTAAACATTACAAAACAAAACAGATGAAAATACTTTCAGCTTTACTCATGTTCCTGCCAACTATTTTCCTCTTAAAAAAAAACCCACATAAACCAGCTCCTTCTCAGCCTGTTTTACTCCTTTAAAGGGGAAAGGAGACCTGAGAATTCACGTTCATCCTGTGAGGACACACAGGATCCCTAAGGAATGGCAAGAACTGGGTTTAAGCCTCTAAGCCAGCCTATAATATTATTCCTCCCCAGAAAAAAAACAAGAAAATATCATAGAAGGGTTTGGGTTGGAAGGGACCTTAAAGCTCATTTCATTCCCCTCCCCTGCCAGGGACACCTTCCACTAGCCCAGGTTGCTTCAAGCCCCGTCCAACCTGGCCTTGGACACTTCCAGGGATGGGGTATATTGTGATTAAGGTGCAGAATATTACAATATCACACCCTGTGATGAAGGTACAAACTTCTAAGACTTCTTTAAATATCTGTTTTGCACAGCACACCAAAGCTCATCCATATTATTAAGAGATTAATAATGAGAACACAATTTATTTGTGGCTGCCCTGGACAGCAGGCTCTGCTCTTTAGATCCATTCCCACGCTGTCACACTTCATTCCTCAGGGCTGGACCATCAACATGTGGGATGCAATACTTCCAAGAGTGATCCTTCCAGCAGGCCCTGTCCCTCCTGCTCATGGAACTGTGTGGAGTGTCTGGGAGCCGGGAACAGCATCACCACCTGATCCATCGGAGCCTGTGCCGGTGCCCTCTGGTCCTCCACCTCCAAGATGGAACAATCTCCAGGTGAAGTGCTTCCCTGACTGAGAATTCCTCTGAAATATTCAGAGTGTGAAGGCTCAGGAAAATCAGAGCTTAAAATTCGGGGTGCCCCCAGAAGAGATCACAGATCCCAAGGCTGGGACGGGCTCCTTCTACCCACAGGAGGCTGCTCTACCCCAAGCCAGTGCCATCCCTGAGGCTGCTGAACACAGGGAAGTTTTGGGAAGTTTTCCCTGCATGCTCTGGGCTGGGTGGGGGCTCAGGGGTTTCTGAGGGTGCCACCCCAGCTCACAGTGCCTCAGGTGTGCCAGAATGACACGGGATGTTGTGCTTCCTGCGCCACTGGCCCGAGTTAACCCACAGCCCTATTTTCCACCTGTAACCATGGCAACCTGAGTTATCTCACAGAGGTGCCTGTCACCCCGTGGTAGTAACACCCTGCTCCTCACAGTCCCACCACTGGGATTATCCATGTGCACATCCCGACATGGGAGGTGGTGGTTGCAGCATTCCCGCCTCCAGTGCAACTGCGGGAGAGGCCGAGTGGGAGGTGAGGAGGAGGCAGAGGAAGAGCAGGAATGCTGGAGCAGGCCAGGGCTCTCAGCAGCACAGTCAGCTCTCCTTGGCAACGGGAGGATGGAGTGCCAGGGTGGATGGACACAGCAGCAGCTCCAGGGAGGAGAGGAGCATCGCTGGGATTGTGGCTTCTCTGATTTTGCCACGGAGCGCATGAAAAGAGTAGGTCTGGAGGATGTTTGGCTTTCAGAGAGGTACATCTATGGCAGGGTGAAAGGTCCGAGATATTCATTAGAATTCAGGAGCCTGTGAAATGGGAAATGTGCAGGAAAAGTGCCCTCTGGCCTTTAGGGTACCCTATTTCACCCATTGATGGGGTGAGGAGAGGGGCTCAAGGGGAACGCAGGGAAGCAGATGGGATAGGAGAGGTGAAAATAGGGCCATCAGATGTGCACATCAATGAGCCAAGAATGACTGAGACCTACATCCCAGGCTTCCCTCTGACACATGCTCTTTCATCAGGGCTGCCCCCTGGCAGCTCTGGCCTCCCAGGGGTTTGCTTTCCAGCCTTTCTTGTTAGAATTCCCTTGGTGATGTGTAGCAGATGATTTCTGTATGGTTGTTCTGGAGACCTGCAGCTCCTTTGCTGGAGATGGATCATTCCTTCACCTCTCTGCTGCAGCTGAAGTGTGTATGAAGCCACTGCAGGAGGGAGCACTGGGTTCTGCACAGCCTTGATGCCAAACCCACCACCCACAGGGATGAAACCTGGGTTATCTAAAGCCATTTCTGCCTCAGAAGGGTGAGGTTAAAATGAGGTTGTCCAAGATGAGAGGTACCTTAGGAGGGCCATTCACCAAACTTTGAGTGCAGGTGAAAACTGAAATGCTGGTGCCCAAATGTACCTGAAGACACAGGCCAGGATATTGGGACTTTCTGGAAAACTGGTAACTGAGCTGGTAACATCTGGAGATCACACAAAATCACTGAGGCACATCCATGGCAAAACAGTGAGGAGGAAAGGAAGGATCTTATGGTGTGCAGAAAAAATGGTGGGAAAAAATTCTCTGATTAAACTCAGTATTTGTAGGTTCAAAATGAGAGGTTAAAAAAAACAACAACCAAACCCAAACCACAAGCCCTAAGTGAACACAGTGAGTGATGGACATGGTGTAACTCAGCAGTACACAGAGAGCTGGCTGCAGGATGTGGGAAGGGCTGTAGCTTCCTGCCATGCCTGTGTGCTCCTCCCTGGGTGCTCCCCATGGGTGAAGGGCAGGCCCCTGGCATGATGGATCTGTGCAGTCCCAGCGCAGGGCAGGGCTAATTCTTCTATATTTGCATCATTCCTTTCAGGTGACAAACTGTGCTGAGCAGGCAGCGTGACGGCCCACGGTCACGGAGCGCTGGGAACCCGTGGGAGGCCAGGTAAACACAGCCCAGAGGAGTCCCACACCGTGCCCAAACACAGTCCCTCCTCATTTCACAGCCAGTGCTGAGAACTGCACCATTAAAACATATTTAAAGGGTGCAAAGTCTGCCTTATTCCCTCTCCCAGTGCTTTATGGAAACGGCCACCTGGCTGGGAATGCTGTGGGAGGGGAACCACCCTGGGGACCCAGGTGAGAAAGTGTTAGGAGCACAAGGGAAATGCTGCATTGTAGTTTAAAGGCAAATATTTCTTTCCCAGAACACTAATGTCATTCCTACAGCACAGAAAATAAAAGCTTCCTTCTTTAAATCCCTGGAAGTGTCCAAGGCCAGGTTGGATGGGGCCCTGAGCAACCTGATCAAGTGGAAGGTGCCCCTGGCCCATGGCAGGGGGTTGGAATGAGATGAGCTTTAAGTTCCCTTCCAGCCCAAGCCTTTCTATGATTCTAAATCCATTTCACAGACCACAAGGTGGGGATATCTATCCCACTCAGGTAACTGGAAGGGGCTCCTTGGAGTGGCTCAGGGTTACTGTATCTGCAGACTTCCAAGCTGGAGATGTAGTTGTTCCATGACTGGAGAGGGTGCCAGGAATGGAGACCCCTAAAGCCAACACCCAGATGCCTTAAAGCTTCATAAAGAAAGAAAGACAGAAGTTGTGGTATCGAGACCACTTTGGGAAGGACCTACTGCCTCCTAATAACCTTAAATAAAACCACCCGACTTCCCATCTCCATGGTAACTCCTTCCTCCAAAGCACTTTCAATGCAATTTGTTTCCTGTTCCTCTTGACTCCTCTGATGGTTTTAGAACAGAACAGCCAAGGCTGAAGGGCTGGACCATAGATGAGAAACCACCTTTGCCTCTGAAAGCAAGGGTCAAGCAGAGCTTCTGTTCCCTCCCAGGAGATACCTCTGTTACCTTCACTAACCTGTGTGGGATGGTTACTGATGGCAGAGAAAATCCAAAGACAGCAAGAGAGGATCAACAGCCCTCCAGCCTCTCTCCTTGCAGGAGCTGGGGAACTATAACTCACAATTTATGAGTTATACAAGTCACTTTTGCTAGAGGTCCCAGCTCAGGATGGATTCCTGTGTCTGCCTTCCAGAGGGCCTTGGCTTGTAGTGGTGCTGTTGTTGTAGGTAACTGCCCAGGCTGGGCTTTGCTGCTCTGGGCATCACCCACCCTCTGGTGTTCCTTGTCCTCCCTGTTCATGGCAGAGGAGAGCTCAGAAGGGCCACCCTGATAAAACCCTGCTCCTGTCTGACAGAGTCACACTAAGAACAGGAATTACCCCGAGAACAAATGTTCCCTCCAATGGCTCACGAACCCAGTGCAGCACAATGATGTAGGTAAGAAGTGTTTTGTCAGAGGGGCAGTGCATGAGAACATGTCTGAGCACAAGAAATGTAAGCCTGTTAAATATTAAAGTTCCAAAATTAAACCCTTGTTTATGTAACGACTGCTGGGTCACTGCTGCTGCATTGTACCAAAAAAGGCCCTTTCCAGTGGGCACTGATCTCCCACAGCCTCCCCAGTGCCAGGGGGGCTTCCTGGTCTCTCCCAGGCCTCCCCTGAGTTGTGTCCCACCAGATCCACCTGCTCTGTGCAGGTCAGGGGGCACCGGGATCCCCCTGGAGTGGAGATGCTCGTGGAAAGCTGGAGCCATTCGCCTCTGCAGGGAGCAGGACCTGGTCCCTGAAATCACGGAGCTGCTTTGGGACTTAACCCTGACACTCAGCTCCTCCTCCTGCTGCTCAGTAACACCTCACAGGGCTGGGAAAGCAGGAGGGCTGTTGCTGGCTCAGTGTATTAAGTGAAGTCCCTCCTTAGTGCCTTTCCTAAACCTGCCCTTCCCACTATCCTCTTACACCAAACTCATTCCATCTGCAGGCCACGAGTTGGACTTGGTGGCTCCAAACCACGATAAACTGTATTTGGGGCTGTGCAGGGCCCGGAGTTGGGCTCGATCCAACTCAGGATATTCTATGATTTTTTTTCTTCTAAGAGTAAAGAATGAAACTGGTAGCAAAAACAAGTCTGCATCACTCCAGAAAACAGTCCAATGTCCTTGCTGCTTCAGCTTAGCTAATTACAAATATAACAACACAGCCAAACTACAAGGGAGAAAATTTAAATGCAAAATACCGAAAAGAACTTTATGGAGCTTCCCTCCTGCAGAGTGTCTTTAAAAAGCCTTCTAAAAAGCCTTTTACCACATTGCTAAACACACCTTTATTTATTATTTTTTAAGAAAAGGGCACAAAAGAACTTAATCCAAACTAAATATTTAACCAAACAGCAATTAACTAACAATGATGAATGGTAAACAGTCCTAGTCCCACGCTAAACGGGGGCTTTACAGCCAGTTTATCTAAGCTAAAGCTGCTCAAGGGGAAAGGCAAGTTTATTGAGTAAACTTTGCCTCAGCCACCTCGCTATTAAAACAGTCCACAGACAGAAACTGCATCATATATTCTGAGAGCAAAAATAAGGAGCAAGAACGTAACAAGCAACGTAGCATGGAAGTTCCAATGCTACACGGAGCAATTATCTCTAAATAGAAAAGCAGAGAAAACGTGAAGCTGTGAAGCAGCTACTTCCAACCCCCCTGGCCTTGTGTTAAAATAGAAGTGAGAGACCCCTTAAATTCCACCCAATGTTCCCATTTGGCCTAGGACTGTCATTCCTGTTAATCCACTAGGAAGGAGTGAGCCTGGGCAGAGTTGCCTAAAATTTTACCCAATTTCCTTTTATTTAAATGTAACAGAATCAGATTATTATTATTATTATTATCATCATCATCATAATCACCATCATTATCATTATTATTACTATTGCTTTCATTATCATTATTATGCCGTTATTATTATTTTGCCACTATTTTTCTATTATTATTTTGCTAATTTATATTTCTATTATTTGCCGCTGTTATTATATAGTTGTTATTATTGCTATTTGCTATTATTGCTATTTTATTATTATTGCTATTTTATTATTATTTATTATTATTATTATTATTATTATTATTATTATTATTATTATTATTATTATTATTATTATAAGAATCGCTATTCTTATCAATATTACGATGGTTTTAAATCACCCCCGTAAGTCTGGCGGCTCGGAGCAGCCTGGGGAGGGGGGGCCGTGCCCAATCCCTCATCCCTCCCCGCTCCGGTCCCTCCTCTTGCCGGGCGCGCCCCTCCCCGTGGCCTCGGGCCCGAACCGCGGCTGCGGACGGGGGTCCCGGAGGGC
>JAWWLV010000082.1:4772494-4789031 GCA_035041135.1 Platyrinchus mystaceus
TTGCCGGGCGCGCCCCTCCCCGTGGCCTCGGGCCCGAACCGCGGCTGCGGACGGGGGTCCCGGAGGGCGGCGGAGCCCCGAGACGAGACGAGGAAGAGGGGGCGAAACCAGGGGGGGACCTGCGCGGGGTGGTGCGGGGGATGCGCAGGAGGGGATGCAGGGGGGGGACAGGCGGGGGATGCGCGTGGGGGGGGCTCGGATAAACAAGGGGTGCCAGTGGGGGGGTGCACCGGACGAAGAAGATGTGCGTGGGGGGGTGCAGGGGATGTTCAGTGGGGGGTCCGTGGGGTGACGCAGGGGATGTGCATGGAGGGGGGGCGGTCAGGGAATGAGCAGGAGATGTGCACAGGGGGGTGCAGGGGATGTCCGTGGTGGTGATGGGGCAGGGGATGAGCAGGGGATGTGCATAGGGGGGTGCAGGGGATGAGCAGGGGATGTGCACAGGGGGGTGCAGGGGATGAGCAGGGGATGTGCAGGGGAAGCGCGGGGGAGGCTGGCGCGGGATCCGCTCGGGATGTGCGCGGGATGCGCTCGGGATGTGCCGGGCCCCGCTCCCCTCGCTGTCCGCCGCTCCCCCCGCTCCCCGCCCGCCGTACTCGCCTGGCGCATCATCCCCGCCGCTCCCGGCCCGTCCCGGGGGGCCGCAGCGGCTGCCGGGGCCGCGTTGAGCTGGGGCGGAGCGGGGGAGGCAGAGGGGCCCCCCCGGGATCCCTGCGGAGGAGGCGGCAGCGGGGCCAAGGTCACCCCGCACCGACTACAACTCCCAGGAGGCAGCGAGTCCCCGAGGGGGGGTCGGGGGCAGTGGATGAAGGGCGAGGGGTTCGCTCCAGAATTCCCCTCCCACTCCCCCCGAGCTGCCTTCTCGCGGAATTTTCTTCCCCATCGGACCTGGGATGTCCCGTCTCGGGGGATGGCAGTGAAATCTCTGAAAATCCGGCACAAATAGACACAAATCTATTTCGGGATTTTCCTCGGTTTAAAAAAAAAAAAAAAAAAGCAGCAGGAGGAGAAATTAATATCTAAAGGTTGGGATTTAAAATGCTGCCTGTTCCTTCCAGGTCTGCAGCCACTGAGTGTGTCACTGCACATCTCCAGGACCACCTTCCAGGACCTCCACAGTCATTAGTGGGTATTATTCTCACTCCCTCTTAGGAAGTAGTGGGCTAATCATTCCCCATTTAACGGCTGGAAAACTTGGCACAGCACAGATTAAGTGATTTGCTGACAGGCACACAAGAAAATTGCGCTAGTCAAGCGTTCTCCCAATTATGCCATCCTTGGAACTGCATAATTTCCCTGCGTGATTCCAAACACGGCTCATGCTCCCTGGGCAGGGCTTCGTCCCTGCAAAGCGTGTGGCTAAAATCAGCCAGCACCCACGGCAGGATGGGGCTCACGAGTCTGTGTCCTCGGCGTGGGGGCCCACGGGGCACAAAACCACAGCTCTGGTCCCCCAGTCACCCAGGATGGTGCCCGGGGGGGACACGAGAGGCCTGGGGAGGTGGAGGGATGCTCGGGGGTGCTGCACAGACCCTCTCCAGTGCTCCCCAATTCCTGCTGCTTCGCCTTCACGACCTGCGCGGAGCCGGCAGAATTCCGCAGCCCAGTGGAAATTCCCCAGCGGTGCCAGAGCACCGGGGGCCTCCGGAGACCAGCAGAGCCTCCCTGGACCCAGCCAGGAGCTGGGGCGCTGCCATCTCGGTGCAGCATTCCGGCCGCGGGGAGCCTGCGGGGAAGGATCATCTGGAGCAGGGAGGAGGGTTGGAGCAGGGATGGGGCCGCACCTGCCCCTCGCTTATTCCCAGCCCTCGCCTCGCCACCCGCCGCAGCTCCGCACGCTTTTCCAGGCTCCCCTGCCCTCATTCCGATGGGCCCTGCCTGCCCAGCCTCCTAATCTGCACTAAGTGGGACTGCCGATGAACGCTGTGATAAATTTAGAAAGAAATCTTTGTGTGGGTCAGAGGAAAAACACGGCGGGCCGGGGAATCCGAGCTGCAGCGACGCGCTCTGATTTCCCTCTGCTCCCAGCAGGCTTTGACGCTGGAGTTTCTCACTGCTGGAGGCAGGAGGGATCCAGAGGGTTTAGAGATGGGCCGTACTCTGATGGAGTTCATAAGCTGAGGATGCCTTGAGTTAAAATCATGATTTTTTAACTAACATTCAGTGAAAAAGGAGCAGGAAGAGTGGCTGAGCTGCCCCAGCTCTGACCGTGACCTGACATTTCAGCCCGAGCCTCTTAAAGAGCAAGTTTACCTTCCTCAGGACTTGTTTATATGCACAAGGAGGGATTTAATTCCTCCTTCAGGCTCCTGCCTGCACAGCACGGCCACGCTGCTCCTTCCCAATCGCTTCTGTTAATCTCTTAAATTGTTTTAAAACAACAACAACAAAATAATGGTATTAGCGGTGCAAAATCCCCCGTGAAATCACCAATCCAGCCTCACTTTCCTCACTGAAAGTCTGAGCAGTTTCAAACTGTTTTATCATTTGCTGGTAAATTATATTGTATAAACGCAAGGAAAGGAAAAGAATTCTCTGAATATATTTCCTTTAACAAGCTATTAAGACCTTGTACTGCTAATTAAACTATTAATTAGACGTCTTATCGTTCCTAAACACGTTAGCATGTTGCCAAAGCAGCAATAAGCCTCTGGGGCAGGAAGAAGATAAGGAAAGAAGGAAGATGCAAACAAGAAGATTAAAAAAATATGAAGGAAAAAAAAATCACAAGAACTAGAAAGAGCAAATAAATAACTAAGGGTCAGTTATGTATTGCTTAATTTATAGGAATAAAAAAGTATGTAACTTGAAAATAAATTTCCTTCATATAAGGGCCTTTGGGACATCTGTGTCTAATGCAGGAAAAAAAGTGATAGAACTTTTCAAACCTATTTTTCAGCTGTCAGAGTAGTGGAACCAGGAGTGAAATTCCTTTTCTCCCAACACCATAAGTTGCCATTAGAAAACTAACAGAAAAATGACTGAAAACTGGGGGGTTTTATCTCCAGAAGAAAAACACAAAGAATTTTCAACAGGAAAATCTCAACCCAAAGCAATTCCTGCATCTGACTCCGCACCAGACACCCAAAAAACGACCCACAAAGAGCAGCCCAGGCTCACCTATCCTTGTCTCACCTGGGGTTTTTTAAGTTAAAACAGAAAATGGTGCAGCCTCACAGCACTTAGGGCATTCTTTGCACACTGTGCAGGTGTTTCCTCCTGCCTTTGTGGGTTCTTAAGGAATGAGAAGGAGGAGGCGAAACTGGGACCGTGGGGGCAGCTCTGCATCATCCCAAGATCCTTCTCACACCATGTGGTCTTTGGGACCTCAGTACTGGCTCACACTGATCTCTGCTCATCTCTGGCTCCATCTCAGGGTTTGCAACACGAGCACATTAAAATGTTTTTAGAGCCCAGTTCCTCAGCATTTGCCTTTGACAGTTTATCTCAAGGGATGGATAATCTCATTTATGTCTGTTACAGCAAATCAAAACACCAGCAAATTAAATAGATCTGAAGGCTAAGATTAAAGACTCAGAATTAAAACACATGTGAAGTGCCTGTAATGCAGATAATTGTAAATATAATTTTTTCTGGGTGATGGAAAAGCCCTACACAGATGCTGTTCCATTTACCTTGAAATCAAGGACAGAATCAGAGAATCATGGAAGCATTAAGGTTGGATAAGCCCTCTAAGATCATCAAGTCCATCAAGTCCATCCAGGTCCACCACTCAAATATCCAGTTGGTGCAGACATGGATTTCACATGGTGCTGGTTTCCTCCCTATGGTTAGAAAAGGAAAGAAAAAGAAATGAGCTCGAGCATCATCTTTTACCACAGCCAAGAGTTGCTTTAATGTCCATCTGATTGGTGACTGAGCTTGTGGCTGGCCCAAAACTGGTGTTCAGTGGGCCTGACTGGAGGAAGCTGAGGGCACTGCTGCTTCCCTCCAGCCCCAGGGATGTTCCCTGGCTCAAAGGATGCTGCTTCACCAGCTCTTTCTCCATCAGCCACCTGAGCTGTAACACAGGATCTCACCTGGTCTTGGACCAAAACTCCTCCATGTCCTGGCAGCAGATGGTGCAGCGAATACTGGAGAACTCCCACGCCAGTCTTGCAGGATCCAGCACGGAACAAGCAGATGGAAAATGAATTGACGTGAAACCCATGTTAGAAATTCCATTGTAGATGTTCCCCATTCCTAGAATATGCACTTTAAAGCCCACTGTCTTTTCTAATCCCATGATAAGGGTGTCACTGTGCCTCGGGGCTGGGTTGCTGGCACCCCGGGGTGCAGCAGGGCACTGTGGTGGGGCAGCGCCCTTTTTTGGGAGCTGCTTCTGCCCGGGCACCTTTCCCTAAGTGCCAGCTGCCCTCTAGAGCCAAGTACCGACTGTTCTAGCAGAGCGCAGCCAGCAGATAGCAGCATCGGTATGTAAAATGTACCCGCAGCTATTTCTGCTGCCGTTCCGAAGTCGTGCAGGAACCTTCGGGTGTTTAAGTCTGGCGCTGTGACCTCCCTCCACTTCAACGAAAAGGAAATTATTAACCAGCAAACGGAGGGTGGAGCTGCTTTTCCCTGTCCCAAGACACGCTGTTTTGCTGTGCAGGGCTTGTGATACAGCAGGGCAGGTGTTTTCTCACCTGGGAGGGTTGTGCTGTTTTTATTAGGGAAGGGAAGGAACAGCCACTGAGGGACATCGGTAATAAAACTTAATTAACACTTATTTGCTCCGATAAATTCGATTGATTTCAGCAATGCACAGAGCAAGACACCTTCAACCCACAGCAGCACTTTGACAGTTCAGATAGGAAGGTTTTCCTTCATTTCTGGAAAAATCTTTGCTTTCAACCTGCAGAAGGATTTGGGCACTGCTTGGGTTGGTGTCAGGGCTCCTGCTTCTGTTCCAGGCTGGGACACGAGCATGGACTTGTCATTTAAAGGATGTGCTGCATTTATCTATATAAGCTATCTATTTATATCCATGTTTTTATCTCTGTGTAATAAATATTTGTATTTACATTTATTTATATTTATCACCTTTTATTTACCACCATTCTTCCCCAGAGGATGTTTCCATGCCGATTATTCTCATACATAGGGTCCCCCTCTATTATTTAATTTATTTAATTAATGTATTATTTTCAATATAAGGGTCCCCACCAGCTAAACACACCGTGTGAGAGCAAGATGTGAGATCACGAACCAGGTAAGAGCACTTGCAGCAACCTCGAACCACGTTTGTGGGAAAGCAGGTTGCTGTTGGAAGCTGAGATGGATTTAGCCCCCCCAAAAGCCCCCCCAAAAGTGGCCCAAAAGCAGCTGTGACCCCGCGGGGGATGGAGGAGGCTGCCTGGCAAGGAAGGAATGCGAGGGGTCTGATAAGGAAGGAAAAATAATAATAATTGTCCTTTTCTGCTGGGGCAGAGCTGAGCCTGCCTGTATTTACACACGGGCAAAAAGCTTCCTGAGCTGGAAGTGCAGCTTTTTCCGCTGGCTCAGCACCGTCGCTGCTCTGCCACCCGCTCCCGGCGTTTCCCTCAATCCCGAGGCTTTAGCGAACCCTTTTGTTTCGCCAAAGCACTTGACTGTAACTGTATTGTCCCTGCTTGGCTGGAGGACGTACCCTGAGCTGTGAAAAACGCACCTGACGTTTGATTAGATCTCCAGCTTTTGATACAGCGCTGATTAGATAAACAACTGCCAAAAGAAAAAAGAAAAGCCGGCCCCGGCTCGCTGTCCCACCTCACAGAGCTGATGAAGCCTCCGGGAGAGCTTTCCCTGGGAAAGTAATTTCGTTTTCCTGCATCTGTTCCTCAGCTTGCCAGAGGTCAGATTGCCCCAAACTACAACAAAACAGGTGCTGGTGGTGTTTTCTAGCTGTGTTTAATGTCCCCTGAGGAGGTCCTGGTGTGCCTCTGCCAGGGAATAAGCACTAGGAAGGGTTGAGCATCCCCAAAAAGAGGGGCCCAGGTCAGCAAACCTCCCCTGCCTGCAGTGGAGCTCGAGCGCTTCCACAAGAGAAGACACTACAGGGCTGCCACACATCTCCCTGCAAAGTCTTTGCTGCAGGAACCACTGCTGGTTATTGCAGAATGCCCAGAGTGAGGGAGGATCACAATTAAGGTTGGAAAAGACCTCCAAGACCATCGAGTCCAACCTGTGTCCCCTCCCCACCTTGTCCCCCAGCCCAGAGCACTGAGTGCCATAGCCAGGCCTTCCTTGGACACCTCCAGGGATGGGGACTCCAAACCTTCCTGGGCAGCCCCTGACCATCCTTTCCATGGAGAAATTCCTCCTGATGTCCACCCTGACCCTCCCCTGGCACAGCCTGAGGCCGTTCCCTCTCCTCCTGTCCCTTGTTCCCTGGGAGCAGAGCCCGACACCCCCGGCTCCCCCCTCCTATCAGGGAGTTGCAGAACCAGAAGGTCCCCCCTGAGCCTCCTTTTCTCCAGCTGAACCCTCCCAGTTCTCCTGCTGCTCCAGCCCCTTCCCAGCTCCATTCCCTTCCCTGGACACGCTCCAGCCCCTCCATGTCCCTCCTGAATTGCAGGGCCCAGAGCTGGACACAGCACTCGAGGTGTGACCTCACCAGTGCCCAGTGCAGGGGGACAATCCCTGCCCTGGTCCTGCTGGCCACACTATTCCTGACACAAGCCAGGTGCCACTGGTCATGTTGGCCAGCTGAGTATGGCTGGGCCCACATTTAGGTGCTGTCAACCAGCACCCCCTGGTCCTTTTGCACTGGGCAACTTTCCAGCCACTCTTTGCCACTGCAGAGGGGTTGTTGTGACCAACAGCAACGACCTTCACCTTCATACACACCCCCACACACACCCCACCCCGTGTCAGGTCAGTCCCCAGCCCTGCACATCACTCTGGAGTCTCATTTGTTTTCCCAGGAATTAACTGGGCGTCTCAAACATCAAAAGAAAAAAGAGAAAAAAAACCAAACGGGCGAGGTGTAACAGTTTGCTGAACGTCACTTGTCCTGCAACTGTGTTTGTTTAAAGAGGGAAAATGTGCTCAGAACAAGCCACAGCCTTTAGTCATGGGATTTCTGCTGGGAAACAACCTCTCGGTGAGGCGTTGTCCTCTCATCCTGCTGGCACACGGAGCAGCCACAGCCACGCATCCCGGTGGGATAAACACGTTGCTGTTCCAAGGACACAACGGAGAAGCTGATTTTTAATACTTCTTTTTTTTTTTTTTTCAACTGGGACTATTTACAGTGAGATTTGGGAGAAGCGATTCACACCAAAACAAACACCCTGAAGTATTTTAATTGTGTTTAAACGACTCTTGCACCCATGAAAACAGCCCCAGGTGTTGCTGGACTGTTGCTGTCGTTGCTCTAAGCGCTGTACCAAGAAAAAAGCCTTCCCCTCAGGTGTTCAGCACTGGGAAAAGGTTGTGATGAATTCACTGGTGAGAGGGTAGATCAGCTTCAAGGGCTGCTTTTGTCCTTATTTGGGATGTGGAGGTTGCTGCTGGTGCCAGCAGAGACTGTGGGCTGAGCAACACCTGAACCACCACCCCTCGTGGTCTTGCACCAGCAGCACTGGGCTGGCACTACCAGGGCTTTGGCTCCCTAAAAATGAGCTGCACGTGCTTGGGATGAGGAATAAACCTGCTCTTGGTCTCTGGTACCCATTGAGCTTTGGGGAGCTCGACCTCAGCAACGTGGAGTGGTGGACTCCAGGCACCCACAGAGCCCTACAGCCCTATCCAGTGACCTCCATCTCACCCAAGGGATAAAATGCTGGCTCTGTCTCGTCACACATCCCCAGTCCATGACACAAAGAGGCTGGGGAAGATTTTCGCTCTGAAACAACTACCTGTGTACTGGTAGGAGTCAAAAAGAAACAAATTTGAGGTCTATTGACATATAAACCTTCAATGCCACATGGAAAGTTCTACACAGAGCTCCAGCAAACTCTGCTGGAGTAGGAAATAGAAGATCACAAGAAGGGGGTTAGATGCCTGATGGTCTTAAAAAAGGAAGAAATCCTGCACTTAAACATAAAGATGAGATTATAAACAACTCTATCTGAAACCTGAGAGGTTTTTGTCACTGAAATCCCAATGTAACTACTTTCATCAGCCTAACACATTGCTACCAGGAATTTGGGCTGTTTGGACACAGCCTGCCTCTGCTTAAAAGCTGTGGAGGGCTAAGGGCACTTGTACTTCTCATGATGTTCCTCTAACAGCACAAAAGCAGAGAACAGCTGCAAAAAAGGAAAAGTCTCTTGTGTGGTCAGTGGGAGGAGGAGGAGGAGGCAGAGAGGTCTTTGGCAGCTCTGGCTCTCAGTGTGCTCTGGGCTGATTTTTGAAGTTCTTCACAGAAACAATAACAACAATACAAAAGGTCTGCAATTCCCCCGCTGCCCATGGCAAACTCCTGCCCTCCTTTGCCTCTCTGCTGCCCTCGTGGTTCACTCGGGGACTCCTTCTCCCGGGTCACATCTCGGTGTCAGCAGGGCTGTGCTGCCGGGCTGAGTGCCCGTTTTTGGAGGACGCCTGGCCGGTCCCGTTCTCCTGGGTCCCACCGTTGAGGTTCGGCTTCTCCTGCGGCTCCGGCTGCTCCTGGGAGGGCGTCATCAACATCGTGTTGCCCTGGCTACCGTTCTCCGTGTAATACGGGTCTTCAGCCTAAACAGGTACAGAAATAACAGAGGCAGGGTCAGGGGAGGGGCAGGGCTGGTGGCAGCCGGCTGGGATTGCAGGCAAGGAAGGGCTTGGCTGCGATCCCTGGGCAGGAGGAACAAACAACCGCAGGCAAGGGCACTGCTCTCTCTGACACGAAGGGGGACAGAGGGCCTGAACCATGCCAGGGCAAGATGAAGCAAGAAAACCAGCCAGGAAGTGCCTTTTTTTTTTTTGTGTTTTTTTTTTTTTTTTTTTTTTTTTTTTTTTTTTTTTTTTTTCCTCCTGGACCTGGAAAGAGAAGCCATCAGGTTTTCTTGTTTTCTCCGAACAGGTTTCAGAGCTGCGAAGCCACCCCGTGACAGACCACCTCTGCTGTCCACTTGGGCCAAGAAAGAAGCACCAGGGGATGAAAACGATGGAAATTGTCCCAATTTCTTCCCCCATCCTTCCTCTCAGCCTGTAAATAGGTGCACAGCTCGCAGAGAGGTGCCAGCAGAGGTGCAGGGCTGCACTTCGCTGCAGGGCTGGTCACTGGTGTTGCTGTGAGGAGGATCCAGGGCAATCCATACTTCTATATCCTCACAATAACTCCCTGTGTGTCAGACTGTGACATTTCTGGTAGCCATGGAATGGACACTGGTGATCCAAGTGGCAATTCCCAGCTGGGAGCTGCTCCTTGTTTCCTCAGCAGCATCCAATGCATGGAGGGCTGCCGGGCTTCCTGCCCACCTCAGTGTGTCACTCAGCCCCTTTTCCATGTCCATGGGTGGGATGGACACATCTCACCCAGAATCTGGAATGACAGTGCCATGGGCAGCTCCCAGCCACATATTTCCATTGCTGGAAGCATCCAGGGATCCAGAGACAGCGGGCTGGAGAGCCTGAGCTGTGACGTCCCTGCCTCTGACACAGGCACTTGACTTCCCATCTGTGTGTTTTGGGAGCATCCTTTCTGGCAAGGAAATAACCTAATGGCTTCCCAGGACACAACTGCTCACGTTGTTCAGAGGTGGGGGAAAAGCATGGCCAGGCCTAACTTTACATTCCCAAAACTCACTGGTAGGGAAGAGTCCTCAGTGGTCAGCCTGCCTGGAAAGGGGAAAATGGAAATAGGAGATTTCTGTCTCTTTCTTGATATGTTTTATTACCATTGCTTGTTAAGTGAGGGGAGAAATAGCCTTTATTACAGCAGGGGTACAGGACAGACATGGAACTCAAACACAGAGAATGGAAATTAAAGTGTGTCACTTTTAATGACAAATTCATAAGCTTTCAGTGTCTCTGGAGGGGTCTTGCTGGCTGGGTTGTACTGCTGAGCAAAAATAAGTGTTAGGCCTGGAAGTATGTGCGAGAAAGGGGTGGTTCTCCCATAGGATCAATCAGCTAGGAGTTAATTTTGGAAGGCAAGAGAGTTTTCCTTTCACCCTGTACAGTTTGGCCTCCCTGCTCCTGCCCCTTGCCTTGCCCAGGCTGTCCCAGACTCAGCCACAGCTCAGGGCTGAGCTGCCCCATGACCTGGGGACACTCATGGGTGGAGGGTCCTGAGGCACAGGGTGCTGGGCACCCCCCCTTTTGTCCCCTGCAGGTGCCCCCCTGGCTGCCAGGCTCCTCTCTACCTGCGGCTCTGCCACCTGTAAGCACTAACCAGCCTCTCTCCCGCGGGGCTCCAGCTCCGCCGCCTCATCAGGAAATATCCAGCCAAGCCCAGGAACGCCAGCAGGAGTCCAGATGTGACCAAGGCGATCAGGGTCTTCTGAGAAAAGTCCTGGTGGTTCCTCACGCTGTCCCACTTCAGGGATTTTATTCCAAACTGGAAAAGAACACCAAAGAGAGCTGGGAGTCTGACGAACAGGAATCGTGTGCATCTGCTGAACAGGCACCGACTTCAAACAATGCTGCTCTTCACCTCCTCGTGGAACTGCACGTAAACAAAGCTGGGCTTTGCTACCCCAGCTCCTGAGCTCTGCCCTGGCCCTACGAGCTCTCACGTCCTCACTGTCTCGTTTCCAGCCTGGAGTCTCCTGTGGCACGGGGAATTTTTCTCCCTTGGACCAGAGCGCTCAGACCCCGAGGTTCAGAGCACACATCTGCAGGGCTGAGATCTCTCTGTGTGCTGCTCTTGCAGCTCTGCCATTTATGTATCTACAGACACCTGGAGCTCAGCTCCACGAGCCAATGGCAGCCTCAGGGGAGCGCTGGGAGGAGGAATTAATGCATGTCAGAGCGGGACTTTGAAGAAGCCAATTGCATCCTAAGAGTTATTGTTGGGATCAAAACCTTTTTTAAGGAAACACCACAGAATTTTACAGAACCATTTCAAGCATTTCTGCCTCCATGGCTTGTGTTAATCCTATTATGGTGCATCTCTGCCTCGCTGTTGGCTCCAGCCATGGAATCACAGACTGGTTTGGGTTGGAAGGGACCTGAAAGCTCATCCCATTCCAACCCCCTGCCATGGGCAGGGACACTTTCCACCAGAACAGGTTGCTCCAAGCCCCATCCAACCTGGCCCTGAACACTTCCAGGAGTCTCCTGTGCCAACACTCATCAGACATCTCCAAACTGGAGGCAGGTTCAAGTCTCAGCCTCTCCCCCACTCTTAACTGACCACCTAAAAATCTCATCTCTCCAGCCACTCAGACCACCCATTTTTCCCAGCTGAATTTGCTTAAGGAATTTACCTTTTCCCACTGAGACTCCTTGAGCATATGTGAAGCAGGATCTGCAAGGTTTAAAAGAGGAGAGGCACATTACACAGAGGGTCCTGCTGCAGGAAATGTCAGCCTTGGAGGGTCTGGCTGAGCACAGAGGGGCTGTGAGCCCCTCTGCTGCTCTGGAGGCAGTGCTGCAGCTCCAGGGATGTACAAGACCCCAGAAGAAAGAGCAGTAGTTGCAGAGAGAGGTCTGTCCCAGGATCTGTGTCCCACAGCCCTTCCCCACAAACATTCCCTCTCCCACTGCCCACAGCGAGGTCGTTATCCAGCGGTATCGGTGGCAGCCAAAGGAATCAGCACGATCTTTAAGGTCCCTTCCAAACCAAACCATCCTGTGATTCTGTGATCTCCTCCACTGACCTTTCTGTCCGTTGAGGATGAGGAGCATACAGTGATGATCCACCTCGGATTTGGCGAGTTTGATCTGGCAGGGGGAGGGAACGGGGTGGGCGTTCTCTTGACATACTGCTCTCCATAAATCCGATCCCTTCCTCTCTAAAAAGTGTTTCTGCAAAATTTCCAAAAAGAACAGCCATTAAACCAACCAGACTGATTAATTCTCTGCCTCAGCCATGCTGATGGTGGTGTTGTATGTTTACATTTGGGTTTTGGTGGCTTATCTGTGCCCTGCAAAGCTGATCCAGGTGTCAGATCCCACTTCACCACTGCCCAGACCCCCAGCACCAACACCTTGGAAATGGAGATGCTTGTTCCTTAACTTAATAAATTAAATGAAGATATTATTAGCAACTCTTGCAAATGGCATTTAAACAAATCTATATTTAGGACCTGAATTGCACAACAAGTCTCTCCAGTTTTTGGACTGGAATGGCTGCCTGAAGAGCCCTATTGTTTCAGAGTCCCAGGCAGGGGCTGAGAAAAGAGGGAAATAACAAAGAAGCATTGAGCCTTCCTGTTTAGGAAATGTCTTCAATGTTTTTGCTAGGTTGCTGATCAAAGGCTAGGTAAAAAACCACAAATTTCTCACATTTTAGAGCTGAACTGACTCTTGGGTGGAAGAGGAAGAGGAGTGAGGAGCTGCAGCCTTTCCCTTCTGTGGGCCAGTTTCTGTATCAGACAGGATAGGCTTTCTCCTTGGGTCTATTTTCAGCCACAGCCAGGCTTGGAGACAGAGCCCACAGTTGCTAAAAGACCTTATCAGCTTCCCTAACATCCTCCCAGCTGGTGACATCCTCTGAGCCCTGGCTGTGCCCACCCCCTTGGGGCAGAGAGCAGCTCCAGCTGAACCCCCTGTCCTGCCCCTGCCCTCCACTCACTCCCCACGTGGACCCACCAACGTGGGGCTGTGAAAGAGGAGAACACCCTCTTGTCTTGCAGGGTGGTGCAGAGCCAGGAGACTCAGTGCCTTCCTCTCTGTGCCTCAGCATTGTGCTCCGATCACCACATCCTCTTAGCCTCCAAAAATGCAGAACCTTATCCACGGGAGAATAACAAACAAATCATTTTCAGCTGTTTCTATAGAGCTTTGGCACGGGGTGAGAAAGGCCAAGATGGAACAAGAGACCCAAGTGTGTATTTTCCTTTCTGTGCTGTGGAAAGAACTCATCGGAGTGTCAGAATTTCCCTTTGCAATTAGCGGTGCCGGGTGCCAGCTGATTGCTCATTTGCTTTGGGAAAGGCCAGCAGGAAAGTGAGACACACGGTCCCTCCTATCTGCTCCCCTCGCAGACACTCTTATCTGCTTCCCAGGTCCAGCCTGAGCCGGCTGTTCCCACTCCAGGCTTGCCGAGGTGGAGGCAGGGGAGAGATCTGCCGTGGGGTGGGAGCCACCAGAAAAACACGGCGGGAAGTTGGGCTGTTTGAATCATTTCACATGGAGGGAGGGTTAAAAGTATGTGAGATACGACTCTGTAGAATATTCTGCCTGTTCTATATGCATCCCTTTATACATGTGATGCGCAAACCCTGTGCCCAGCAGGGATCAGAGACCACTAGATGGCATCTGTGATCGGGATCACTCACTCCCTGGGGAATTTCCCTCCATAGGTTCTTGCTAAAGTACAGTCCCTGTACACAGGAGCAAGTCTGAATGCCGTTCAACCACTAATTTGCAGAGAAAAGCCAAGTAAGAATTCACTCATCCCAAGTGGCAGCACAATGGCTGAATGGCAGAAGTCAAATTTATGTATTTTATATATATTTTATACATATTTTATACCCAGTCCATCATCCCACAACATGCAGCATCACCCACCCTCTGTGGCAGGTTGTGCCTCTAGGGTGAAAGGTTTCTTCCTCCTACCCACAATAGACCCTCTTCTGATTTTATAAACGTTCATTTGTGGTGCACAAGGCCAAGGGCAGTTACAGAGAGCCTGGGATTCCCTTAGGAGTCCATGGGGACACCGATCAGCTCCTTCAAATGCCCTGTTTTCTTTCCTAGGGCAGTTGGCAAGACAAAAAAAGGCACTTGTGTTCTCAACAGGGAAGAGGAAGAAGAAGAACAAAGGCAACTTCCTGCTAAACATGGTGGGAGATACTTTAGAAGCTGAACTGACCTCAAAGCTTAATTATGAAAAAACAAGAGGTTTTATGCAGCCAGGAGGTTGCATTTCCCCAGGGTTGATCATCCCTTTGGGATCCTCCTGGGACTGCTGTGACCATCCCCTCCTCCATCAGTCTGGCACAACTCAGATGCTCTGGCCACGAGCTCCCCACCCCAAACTGACCCCCCCAGCTATGGTGGGTGACCCCATTGGTGCAAGACTCGCAGCAGGAACCTGCCCTGAGCTGTTTCCTTGCAGACCCCCCCCCTCCTGCACCCTGGGGACACAGGGGGCACTCACACAAGTGGTGGACTCGTTGAGCTGCAGGCAGATGGCTCCAGTGTCACTCACTTCCTTGACTTTGTGGCAACTGATGGGAAGGGGAGAGGGCTGGAAGGCAAAACACACAGGGGTGGTATCAGTGACCTGCTGGGGGGGCTGTGAGGCAAATCCAGCCTCCTGGTGGTCCCCCATCCTCACCTTTGGGCTGTCCCTGGCTGTGTGTGGTGGCATCGTGGCAGCTGAGACAGGAGGATGCTCTGTGGTGGCAGGAGAGCTCTTTGTGCCCACTGTGGACCCCGAGGCCTCTGCTGTCTCACTGGGCTGTGTCTCTGGGCTCTTGGTCGTGGGGACCCTTTGGCTCTGTGTCTCCAAGGAGGTGCCCAGTGCTCCTGTGGGGGTTTGGCTGGTCTGGGGGCTCATCTGCTCTCCGCTGGATCCTGTGGAGCTGGGGGTGCCCGTCAGGGACCCGACTGCAGCTTCAGGTTTGAAGAAATGCAAGGAGAAGGAGACATGAGAAAGCTTAAGTCCTCCAAAGTCGGTGCGTGGCATTGCAGTGACTGAAGTACAACATCGATTTGTCACAGCCAGCACCAGGACAAGGCCTTGGCTCTCCAAGAAACGCTCATTAGCACTGGCTCAGCTGCCTAATTGGTACATGGGCTCCATGAGCTGGTTACAGTGGGCTCCCTCCCTGGGCACACACACCTCTGACAGGTGCCATTTCTAACATGTACGTTGAGATAGAGATTAATGAGCTCTGTGTCCCACCATCTCCTGGCTGTTGTGAGCAGGATGGGTCTAAGCCACCTGTCCTCAAAACACCAGAGCTGGGTGTCCCCAGGGGGGATTTTTTGGACAAAATTAAAGCTTTTGACCGTACTATTCGCCTCCTGTTTTTTGAGAGCACAAACCACGCCTTAGCAGTGCAAGCCTGTGCACTTGATAAATCAAATTATTAATAGAAATCCTGCCAGGGATCACAGGGGGAACAAGGGGAGGACTTACCAGATGTGTCTGGTGTGGGCTTGGCACTGCTGGCGGTTCTGGTGGCCCCGGTGGCTCCGATGGTTCCAGTGGTTGCCCCACTGCTGTTGCCTTCCTCTGCCATGTCCGTGGCTGTGGGTGTAGGTGTCCCTGTCGGGCTCCCAGAAGTGTTTCCTGGGGGCAGAGGAAGGTGTTGGGGGCTGCTGAACCCCCAGCCCAGCCCTGAGCCCCCTGGGGCAGGCAGGGAAGGGTCTGTGCTCTCACAAATTCACTTTTTAATGCCCCAGAATGGCAGGGGTGCCTCAGAGCACGTCTGGGAGAAGCTCAGAGATGAAATGTTTCAGCTGGGTGAGCACCAGACTTTGGTGCAGCCCTTGCAGGGGCTCCAGGGCTCTCAGGAAGAGGAGGACAGGCTCGTTTCTACCCTTATCCCACCCCATCCTCAGCTCAGTGATGGATGCACAAAGCCCTGCACAAAGCTGGATTTCATAGTAGTTTGGGTTTATAATCCTTGGAGGAAAGACTCAAGCCTTGGAAGAGATCACTTGTGTGCCTCAGGACAGATAAGTTGGATTTACAGTTGCAGGCACAATCTCAAAGTAAATAGAAACATTCCCACTGGCTTGGGATCAGCCCTGACTCATGAGTGAAAACATCTTTGGAGGTAAAGCAGAATGTTTGGAGAGTGGTTTGCTGTTCTAACTTAAAGTTTATATATTGCTTCCTGCTGTGTTACAGAGATGACACTTCCAGCTTTTCCTTCTGAAATGAACTATATGAGTCAGTGAAAATGCATTTCTCCCCATTCCTCAACCTTCTCTGTTCTTAAGATCCACTCCTGCTTTTAACAAACAGCTTCACTCTCTACCCGAGGGCTCTTGGTGTTTAAGATTCTTATCCGGGCATCAAAAAGAAAATCGTGCAAAATGTGTTATTTCATTTGTATTTCTGCCCAGGGGAGCCTGAGCTCCAAGAAAAGTTACTTCATCCCCCCCAGCCACCCTCCACGAGGGATGGAGCAGCACTGGCAGGTCCTGATCAGCTGCCAGTGCTGGTATCGGGGCAGCTCCCGGTGCCAGGTAAACAGCCCTGGTGTTTGTGTGCTGCAGGAATTTTTCTACGTCAGGATGTCAGGATTTTGCTGGATCAGGCCCAGAGAGCCTGGATGGTTTGTGAGAAGAAAAGGCTGAGATCACTGAGGCAGTGGGGGGCAGCGGGCAGAGCTGTTGCTGCACTGGGAGGTTGTACCAGATGGTGCTGAGGGGGAAATGTGTGCCCCAGTCTGGCCCCATGGGGCTGCCTGCACTGCTGCATCCCCTCCCATCCCATCCCATCCCATCCCATCCCATCCCATCCCATCCCATCCCATCCCATCCCATCCCATCCCATCCCATC
>JAWWLV010000082.1:4789131-4802119 GCA_035041135.1 Platyrinchus mystaceus
ATCCCATCCCATCCCATCCCATCCCATCCCATCCCATCCCATCCCATCCCATCCCATCCCATCCCATCCATCTCATCCTGTCTTATCCATCCATCTATCCCATGCTATCTTATCTATCCCATCCCATCCCATCCCATCCATCCCATCCATCTCATCCTGTCTTATCCATCCATCCATCCCATGCTATCTTATCTATCCCATCCCATCCCATCCCACCCCAGGCTGCAGCTGCTCTGGGGGAGGCAGGGGCCCTGTTGAGGGCTCAGTGCAGGTGTCTGGAGCTGGAATTCAGGTTCTGGCCCAGCTTTTGTTTCAGGGAGAAGCCTCTGCTCTCCAAGACAATTCGGTTCCAGCTGGTTAAATCACCAAGTTTTCCTGATGACTTCCAACAAATCAAAAGCAGGAGGCAGGACTGTGTGCCCAGAATAATGAGGAGCACAGAGTTGAGTCCAGGCTTTACGCACAACTCCGTGTTTTCATGGACACGAGCAGGAAACTTTACATCACCAGAACAATGCAGCGCCTGGGCTTGACCTCCCCAAGTGCCACAGCCACCCAAGCACCTTTGAACTGTTCCAGATGTTTGTAAAAGCACCAGAGGTATTTCTAATCAAAGCCTTTTCACCACTGAATATTGGAATTGCAGCCTGGCTGTTGCTCAGTGTAATGTGGGAGAGGAGCTGTCACATAGTATTTCTTTTTCTTGCCTTTGTTGTAGCATGTGCAGGTCCTTTTGCAGAAAACATGGCTGGGTTTTTTGAAACCTGAGGACTCATGAGATAAATAATGATCCAGATGTGGGCTGGATAAGCCACATGGTGCTCAGTTTTTAAGTGGGTCATTTATTGCACCATACATTTTTAATGGTTTTACTAAACTTTGTCAATTTGTGAGTATTAAGGGTTTAGGGGTTTAAGCCAAGCTATTTATTAACCTGGGAGAAATCTTCACCTGGCAGTGCAAGCAAGTGCAGGAGCAAAAACATGCAGATATTGGAAAGAAAACTGCTCTTCAGGGTACCTACTTTATTTACCCACTTAGATTTCAAAAGTAAATGCCTCAGATTTTTAAAGATATTTTAATAACGGGGATGACAAAGGATCTCAGCTCAAACTGAATAAGAAAAAGCAACAATATAAATGTTAAAGGAGTTGACTTGCTCCAACACTCATCCCTGAGCACTAAACCAGGGTCACAAAAAATCCCCACCTCTGCAGTGGCAAAGGCTCAGGAAACAGGAGGAAAGTTTCCATCATTTGAGCCCAATCCTGCACCTACAGCAAAGCAAACCCAGAGGATCCCTGGGCAGAACCTGCACCTCCTGGGCTGCCACTGCTGGTTTCTCTAGGTAAACCTTTTGGTAACTGGGCACCTCCTTCAGTTCTGTGCCACACAAACCCGGAGCTTCTCCAGCTCTGTGTTGAATAAAGTCTTTTTTCCAAGCTCCAGGAGCTCCAAGGGCTACGGCAAAGGGCTGCCCCTGGCACGGCATGTGGTACTGCTGGTCCCAGAGGCTGCAGAGGAGGGTAAGGGACCATGGGATAGAGAAAAGGAGGGTGTGGAACTGTGGGATATAGAAGAGAAGGGTATGGAAACATAGGATATAGAAGAGGAGGGTGTAGAACTGTGGAATATGGAAGAGGAGGGTATGGGACTGTGGGATATGGAAGAGGAGGATATGGAAACATGGGATAGAGGAGGGTATGGAACTGTGGGATAGAGAAGGGTATGGAACCGTGGGATATAGAAGAGGAGGGTATGGAACCATGGGGTGGAGAAGAGGAGGGTATGGAACTGTGGGATAGAGAAGAGGAGGGTATGGAACCATAGGATAGAGGAGGGTATGGAGCTGTGGGATATAGAAGAGGAGGGTATGGGATAGTGGAATATAGAAGAGGAGGGTATGGAACCGTGGGATAGAGAAGAGAAGGGTGTGAAACTGTGGGATAGAGAAGAGGAGGGTATGGAATCATGGGATAGAGGAGGGTATGGAGCTGTGGGAGCTCTGGAGCTGGAGCCAGCCCAGCCTCCCTGTAGCAGCTCCTCCAAGGACTCCAGCTGGCATTACTCATGCCTTTCCAGCTTTCCAGCTCTCAGCCATGTGGCAGGAATTCAAGCGGGTGGAGCCCTCTTCCCTCTGGAAATATCTGATAAAAATCCCTTCCCTCCCCCTTTTCCTTCTCCCAGACAGGATATGGGTGTGGGGCCGCCGTGGTGGCGCGGGGGGCTGTGGGAGCCCCCCGAGCTGCCACACCAAACCCCAGCTGCTGGACCAAGGCTTTCCTTGGCCTTGGGGCCTCTCCAGCAGCTTGGGAGCACCAGCACCTTCCCAGGGACTGGGATTTCTCCTGGCTGGAGCAGTTACAATGTGCAGCCTCTGAAGGATGTTAAGCTCAAGCAGCTGGAGGTTTTAAAGCTCCTTTTTCCTTTCCTGATGTTTAGAACTTCGTTGCAAGAGGAAGGAAGGAAGGAAAGAAGGAATGCTCGAAAATCACAAGAAAAGAGGGTTTTCTGAAGATCAAGTTTGGCAGAGGTGAATAAAAAAGATACAGAAAAAAGAAAGATAAAAGGTTAAATAAAGAAATAAAGTGTTTTCATTCAGTACAAATACAGTCTGTCCTCTCTTTTCCATGTTCATTCTGAGACATGCACAGGACAGCTCTCCAGGAGGGTTTATCAAAATCCAGTTTTCCAACACAAACCCCTCACACCATCATGCCAGGAGCTCAGGAGGGTTCCCAAGCAGTCGTGGTGCCCACTCTGTGGACACAGGGATCTGTGTAAGCCTCTCCCACACTCACTAAAGCTCGGTGGATCCCCAAAGGCAGAGGCCAGAACTGAGCCTTTCACAGGTGATTTGCTCCCTGTGGGGAGGCTGCCCTTGGCTCTGGGGTCCTGGTACCGAACTCCATCCTCCCCACACTGCATCCACACACGGCATTTGTTGGATTCCTGCCCCTGGCACAAGGGATTTTTCCCTGTGAAACACGTGGCTTTAGCTGGAGGTGCCCTGGGAGCAGGAGGAGGCCGCTTGTCCCACCCTCGGCAGCGCTGCCAGGAGCAACTTGAGCCCAAACTCGGGATTTCCATCGAGAGTTGCACAACTGGAAAGCTTTGATGGATTCTCTCAGACTCCCCAGGAAGGTGAGGAGCCTGCAGTGCCCCAAGGGCCAGCTCCTTAATTTCTCTCAGCACCTACACTGAGCAAAAAGTAAACCTCCTCCACCTCCCAGCAGGAAATATCCTTGAGAAATGATGAGCATGGGCTGTGCAATGACATTTTGCAGCATTAAAGACCCTGTCACCCTTTGTCTTTCCCAAATCCCAGCTTTTTATCACTTTTGTATCACTTTTGCTTTGTACTACAAGGAACTTTGGGGTTTTGCATCTCAGGTAAACCTCTTTGTCCTACACCAGCTCCCTGCTCAGTTCAGCCCAACCAGACAGTCCTAAATGTAATTTCTCCTAAATATAATTGTTTTTTTTTACTTCCTGTAAAATTTACACAGACTGGAGGGTCAGGCACAGCAGCTCAGGTGAGCAATATACCTGGGCAGCAAGGGGGAACATAAAAGGAGAGCCATGAAACAAAAGAACAAAATACAGTGAATTCTTGCAGTAGATCTTGTTGCTCACATTCGTGTGAATAAGGAAAAATTACATTTGAGGAGACACCCACAGGCTCCTGGCTCCTGTCCCAGCACACCAGGCAGCACGCAGAGTGTTGCTTCACTTTTTTAATCCTTTTTTTTTTTATTACTTCATGGTGGCTGGGTTTGGGACAAAAATGATAATATTTCCCTAAAATACAACCCTTTAAAAAGTAGTACCTAGAGAAAATCTCTGTGCTGTTACTCACTGCTTCATGTGATGAATATTTGAAGAGCTGGAATAGGAGATTTTAATATTTATGGAGATTCATTTGATTTTCAGCAAATGTTTAGTTCCAACCACAAAACAAAAGTGAGGCTCAATTACACCAAGGCAGGCGGGGAGACGACTGGCTGTGCCTGTGCTCCCTTTGCCTGCTGCATTCCCATCCCCTCGTGTTATCCACAATTTTGGAGGGAGCTTGGATCCTGATTCCTCTCCTTTTCAAACCAGCAGCACTTTGCTCCAGCACATGGCTGTGAGTGTGTTGGCTGCGGTGCCTGGTGCGGGGCTGCTCTGCAAAACGTCACCGCGGGGTTTGGATGCGAAATTGCGACTTCAGACTCATTAAAACTCATCCCCCCCACCCCAAGCTGCTGCTCCCCGCTTGCCCAGGGGTTGCCCCATGCAGTGGTCTCTTGTGCAACCCTGGTACATTCTGCATTTCAATACTCACCAGCCAACTCCACCACACAGAGGGCGATCCAAAAGAGCTGCCTCCACTTCATCACCGCGAAACTTCCCAAGAACAGCATTCCCGCTCCCAGCTCCCACTACAACTGGATCTGGCCGTGACAGCTCCGGGGTTCTCAGTCCTGCAGCAGCTCTGAGCTCATGCAGCTTGGTTGGAGTTCAAGCCTTTGAGATCACTCAGTTTGTGGGGTGGGTTTCTCTTCAGGGGTTGTGCTTTGTGGTTCAAGACTGCGAGGTGGAGTTTCTCCGCTTTGATTTCCCAGTTTTATATAGTTCATGGCAACCTCACTATCACTTAGGTAATTTTCTCCTCCCCACTTTCCTGCCAGCGCTTCAAAACAAACAAAAGATCAGCCCTCTCCCCAGCAAAGGATCCCAAAGCCTCGCTGGGATTAACTCTTTCCTGAGAGCTGCTGCTTTCCTGTTAAAGCCAAGGCAGGGGCAGAGCCTGGGTGGAAGGATTACAGCAGAGCCTGCAGCTAAACTTCCCTCAGAGCAAAGTAAACACAGTCTGGTGAGAGCAGAGATGTGGAGAAGCCCCAGGTCCAGCCCAGCGAGCCCCGTGCTCGGTCCTAGAGCTGTGGAAAAGGGGGGGGAAGGCTGAAAATGAACTTCAGAATCAGAAAATTTCTCAGCAAATTAAGCAGGGAACTCAAGGATGCGAAATCATCGCTGACCTGAAGAGAAGTAACTCCATTTGCTTCACTAAATTGACTGTGGTCAAACAGGGAGCACATATGAGATGGGTTAGAGAAGGGCTGGGGGAGAGAAAAACCCACAGGCAGAAACTTTGGCATCAAACCTGGAGCAGAAGAGGGACGTGAGACTAATAACTTCCCGGAGCTCATTTCCATTAGGAATGCATTATAGAAACACTAAAAGCAGCAGAGAAATACCGACTTCAGTTTTATTACCAGGCTGAGCTTTACCAAGTGGAAAACTTGGCTGAGGGTCTCTGGTTCTCCAGTGGCTGCACTGCAGGCACACGTGGGACCAGCTCTGGGAGTGGTGGGATGAGGGATGTCCTGCAGCAACTCAGGGGCTCTTTCAGTGGGTCCTAATGTGGGGATGTCCCATCCTTGGAAGTGTTCAAAGCCAGGTTGGATGGAGCTCTGAGCAACCTGGTCTAGTGGGAGGTGTCCCTGCCCTTGGCAGGGGGTGGAATGAGATGAGCTTTAAGGTCCCTTCCAACCCAAACCATTCTGTGACTCTAACTTTGCCCTTTGGGTATATATATGTATATAAAAAAATAAATTAAAAAATAGGATGACTTGGGAAACTAAACTCTAGTTAAATCTTAATTCTTCCTTTTCTTTAATTGCTGGATGATGAAGTCACTAAATGTGTCATTGCAAACAGGAAATCAAAAATGAGGTGGCCAAGAAAAGAGCTATGGAAGGAAGGACAAGGAAACACTTACTCCATGTGTCATCTTTTTATGGATGCCCCTGTAACTTTTCTACAGTCACAATCCCAGAATGGTTTGGGTTGGGAAGGACCTTAAAAATCATCTCATTCCACCTCCAGATACAGGCAGGGAGACTTTCCTCTAGGCCAGGTTGCTCAGAGCTCCATCCAACCTGGCCTTGGACACTTTCAGGGATGGGGCATCCCCATGTTAGGGGGATACAGTCAGAAAAGGATTAAAAGTCACTGGGAAAAAAAAAAAGATATGATAGTATTAAGTACAAAATGATCCCCAAATAGCAATTCCAGTTTACACATTTATTGGTAGGACAAAATTCCAGTAGCTTTTGCTTTTAGCGTGGGACAGGGGTTGGATGACATGATGTTTAAAGGTCCCTTCCAACTCAAACCATTCTGTCATTCTATGGCAGGAAACTATCTCTTGGAAGGAAACATCTGCAGCTAAGAAAAGTGCTCCAACATCTATATAAAGATCTCTATTATGTTCAGTAATGTATTACTGAATGACTGAGCGACACAGCTCTATTAGAGACCAAAATATCCCAGTAAAATATGGTCTAAAACCTGAGTGTGGGCACAGCCTGGCTGACTCCAACAGTTCCCACCAAAAATCTTCCCTTTTTTCCTCTCTCACACACACGTTGGCAAATGCATGACTCAGTGTGTAACCAAGTTTTACATTGCATATCAGCTTAGAAAATAAATGCAGAGATGAAAAGTGAAGGGTAGAGTGAGACAAAAGTCTTATTTAAATAACAGATATGTTTTTGTCTTCAAAGTGAGAATTTGGGCTGAATAACACAAGTAAAAATCAGAATGATAGAATCATAGAACGGTATGGGTTGGAAGGCATCTTAAAGGTCACCGAGTTCCAAACCTCTTCCTAAGGGCAGGGACACCTTCCACTATCCCAGGCTGTTCCAAGCCCTGTCCAACCTGGCCTTGGACCCTTCCAGGGATGGGGCAGCAACAGCTTCTCTGAAATAAAAAGCTGAATTTTCAAAGTATCAGTCAATAGGAAGACATAAGACCATGTGGTGAGGACCAACATCCCGTGACCCTGGAGAGCATCAAGAAAAGCTGTCGAGGTCCCTCTGGCAAGGACAGAGGTCGGGACCACCCTGTCCAGAGAAGGCAACAAATTTTAGGAATGCTTAGAAATTTGATTTTGGTACTACAAATGAGTGAAAAAAATATATATAGATATAAAATATGTACACATATATATGCACAGAGAATAAAAGAGGATGAAATCAAATATAGAGCATGAAAGACAATAAAACAAATGAGCTCATGCCAAGCCCCATGTTTGCCTGGCAGTTGCAGAGAGCTCTGGCCCTTGAGCTGGTGCAGCCCATAGAGGGGTTGGTCCCCTGGCACCCCCTGGCCCCTTTACCCCCCCAGCCCTCCTGCCACCCTCCTGCAGTGCTGCTGGGGGCCCCTGGATGAGGGAAACCAAGGGAACCATCCGGCTTTGGCTGCTGAGTTTATCTCACCTTTCAAAAACAAGCTGAAAATAGAGAGCTGGACTAAAAATAGGCTCTGCCCGGGTCCGGCAGACACCGCGCACGGGAAGCTCGCGGGTTTGGTTTCCAGGGGAAGTCGGGCTGGGCTTAAATGACATTCCCTGTGTCAAAGACCCAGGGTTTCATTGCCACTTGTGGGCACTGTCCATGCCAGGCCATGCCTCAGAACTCAGTTAAGGACAGTGGCTCAGCTAAGCACGGCACTGCAGGGAAATGGGACGTGTCCTTAAAGGAAGGACCAAAAATCCACAAATTAAGCTATTTATTAAGATTATTCTCCAGTTTAAAGCACTGCCTTCAGAGGATTTTTGGAGACAGACCTCGAGATGCTTCAGCTATGGATGATCCATCCAGCCACTCAGTTTTTTGAGCCTCAGTTGTTCCTCTGGCACAGGAATCACCGTTCTGCCCATGGCGGGGACACACAGCAGAAGGGGGGGCAGTGGGACCCTCCTTCCTCCCACATCCCTGAGCAGCCAGGCTTTCCCAAGGCTGCCCCAGCCTAACCAAGAGCAGGTCAGGCTTTGCTGTTGGATGTTCATGTGTACACAACTCCAAGCATATTCTAAATATTCCAAACATCCAGCTGTAACCAGGCTCTTCAGGGATTTCCATCTGTTTACTCCATAGCACCTTTTCTCAGTGCTACAACTCTCCCTTCAAACCTGTTCAAAGTGACTTGAGCATGTTGCAAACGGATACTGCAGAATGGTTTTCTCCTTTCAGACCCCTAACACATTTTTATAGTCAGATATTGAAAGACCAAAGCAAGGACCACGCACTTGAATTATCTCACAGCAGTCGGTGTCAGCTGTATCAGGTTAGCAAAGCCTGAGCCAATTCCAACCAAACATTTACAGGATCAAGTGTCCAAATTTCATACAGCACAGTGATGAAGGCTTGTTCACATGGACTGGGAATTTGTCCAAGTATTTAAGGGTGATTTAATTTAATTGTGAATGATGCAATAGACATATGGCTAGGAAGCTATATGCCAGGAAACATGTTTTCTATAAGTATTTTAGCAGGCAGATGGCATACAATAGTTTTGGTGTAGTCATTTCCTCACCTCTTAAAAGTTACTATTTCGGACAGATGAAATAATTAGATTCCCACCATCCTCCCAGGACACCAGCATTGCTGACCCAAAGGATGTGCAATGCTAGAAAGGGCCATTTCTGTGCAAAATCCCATCAAATAAATCAACCTTACACTCACCTGTCCATCGCCATTCACAAGTTTCAAAGCATTTTAATAACTTTCCCACTTTAATTGAAAGTGAGGGAGCAATAACACTTTACAGCACTTCCAGAACAGAGGCACGTGGAAGCACTTGGAGCAAAGCCACACCACCAGGAAACCCCAAAAGACACAAGATTTGCATCTCAACCCTCAGCCTTAGCAACCAAACGGCACCACTTCCCAGACAGACAGACTCTTTCTGGAAATTACAACCCACCTCCTACACCCACCAGGCTCAGCCCTCCAAAAAACTGCTGCGGGAGGAGGTGGAGGAGGAGATGCTGCGGGAGGAGATCCAGCTTTTGGGAGTGGTACTGTCCAGGGTGGGACAGCCAGAGCAGAGTAAGAAGCTGCAAATAAAAACTTATTTGGTGAAGTTTGGGTTATTTCTCCTACTAAAGCTTCCAAGATGCTGTTGGGATCACATCTCCTTTGTGTTAGCAGGAGGCACAGCACCAAATCCAGAGCAAGGGGAACTCCAGTTCCCTGCTAAGGCAGGTCACAAACTCTATGCTATGAGCAGGCAATTCCTGAGGGATGAATTGGTGGGGATTCATCTAAGAAAGGACAAAGAGCTCAAAAGCTTTGCTGATATTATCATCCTTATCGTGATTTCCTTAAGAACTTGTCATCTATTTGTCTTATTGTGCTGGGATTTGCACATTATTCTAATTATCCTGAAACTCTCGGGGCAGGAAATGCTTCCTTTATTAGTGCTTCAGAAACTACATCCTGAGCCTTCTGTCATTCTGCAGAGATTCTTGCCTCATTTTCTGCACCAGAGGGTCTTCAGAGCCTTCTGCTTCTCCCAGCCCTGAGGAGCCACTCCCTGTGTGTGCCCTGGGCATGGTGCCCTCCAGCACAGGAGGGTGCTGGGAGACACTGGAAGCGCTACAAGGTCTCCCTGAATCCTTCTTTTCTCCAAGCTGCAGGCATTACCATGACCACAGTGAGAGCCAGTCCCTGCACACTGACACAAGCACCGTTTGAAGGAGTTTTAGGCTGAGTCTCATGGCTGTTGTTGGGGTTTTTCTGCTGCCACTGACCCTTTTCCCAAGCAATGCCGGTGCTGCAGGGCTCCGACACTGCCGCCTCTGTCCGGCGGGTGAGATACCATCTCCATGGATCTCCTCCTTCCTCACAAATCCAGGAGGGATTCCTTTCAAAGGCAACAAAGGGTTTTATTTAGCCCTCGTGCTGGGGGCAGCCAGAGGGGTTTCCTGCCTGTGGTGCTCCATGTGCCACGAACTGTTCGCAGGTCACAGCAGCAGCTCCGGCCGAGCATCCCCTGGCTCTGTGCCCGTCCTGTGCCAGAGTTCCTTTCTTCTCCCTCAAACCCCCATCCCTGCAACTTGGAAAAGCTTTTTGTAGCCTTCTGGTTTTGCCCATTCTCGCCTTGTTTTTCGAGGCAATTCCTTCTGACTCGTTCAACCTCCGGTATTGCTGAGGAAAACGCGCCCCTGGGGAACAGTTTCATGGAAAAATACTTAAGTGACTTGATTTACATCGTAGCTTGCCCCCTTAAAACGGGATTAGAGACCTGGTAATATCCTCCAAAAACGCTGAACAGACAGAAGGTAGTAAATGAGCATAGCCTTGATTAGATTTGAACCAACAGTCTTGAAGTAAAAGTTTCAGGCATAAAACTCTTCAGCAATCTCTCCACCAGATGGTTTGCTGGAATGGAGTCATGTGTGCACTTCATATTTGCTTTATTATTTGAAGATATTGATTTTAGCAGAATGATCATACCAAGCAATTTGTTCTAATATACCACTTTTATTAATGGTATGTTAGAGTTGCAGCAGTCATGCCTCTTTTTTTCTTCTTCTTCTTTTTTTTTAAGATTTCCAAAAGCTTTTTTGAAATAAAATATGTGATCTACAGAGCACAAGTCTGATATTCTGGGTTTTTTTTTCATCTGTTTCTCTCTGAGGAATGACTCTGCTGTGCGTAAATGACTAAGCAGTAGCTGTGCAAGAGGGTAATAAATAGCAAAGCACAGTTAAATGCAGTTGCAAGCATTATGAAGAGGCAAGACTTTGCTCAAGTTAAAAAAACATATATATATATATATATATATTTGGTCTTTCTTTCTGAGAACAGCATTTTAGTTGCTACCCCACCCCTGGAAATTCAAGGCCAGGCTGGGCAGGGCTTGGAGCAACCTGGTCTAGTGGAAGGTGTCACTGTCCGTGGAACTGGATGAGCTTTAAGGTCCCTTCCAACCCAAACCACTCTGGGATTCGTGGATAATCCCTTGGGAAGAGCGAGTTACCACCTCTGCAGGATGCAGCTGTATCCCTGGGTACCATCAGACACACAAAGTGGGACTGTGGGCAGCTCCTGTTCAGGTGTGTTCAGCTGCTGAGATATCCTCCAGATCTGCTTTTTTATGGTTTTCTGGAAACGTGCACATTTGTTTGAGCACACCAAGAATGACCAGGAGCTGCAGCAATATAGGAAAGCAAAAAGGAGAGGACAGAGATGGACTGGTCATAATCCTGTTCCCATCCATCACTGCTTTGGGACGGTGTCGGATTCTCATTAACCTGGGTGATTTCATTGACTGCTTCTCATTGCTGCACCCTCCAAAGTGCTTAACTGTAATAAACAGCAGCACTGCAAAACACCAATAAAAATCATTAAAGCATAAGTCTCGTAATTTAGTACAAAGATTAGCTTCTCCATCCAGATCTGCAGCCTGCTAATTGCAATTCATTTCTCCCATTTATGGATGTCATATGAACATGCAAGCTGGATTCATTGCTTGGGCTCTCCATCCATTGCCAGGACTGCAGCAAGTCCATCTTGTTGAAACACCAAGGGAACAGAAGCCGAGATCCACGAGATGTTTAATTTAAAATGTAATTCCAAATAAACGCTATTTGCAATACTATTCATTTTAGATGAGACGTAATTATAGAATCGTGGAGCGGCTTAGGTTGGAAAAGAGCTTTAAGCTATCGATTCCAACCATTCCCCCAACACTGCCAATCTCACCACTAAACCATGTCCCCAAGTGTTTTTTAAATCCCCCCAGGGATGGTGGCTCCACCACTGCCCTGGGCAGCCTGATCCAATGCTTGACAAACCTTTTGGTGAGGAGATGTCTCCTATTGGCTGCTTTTATATGTTTAATTTATTGCATTTACAAATAAACTTTCAATAGAGCCACCTAATAGGTTGCCTTGCTGGTTCCAAGTTTGCACGCAGTGTGCTGTGCAGGATGATTGCCAGAAGCCTGGCTGGCTCCTGCAGAGCATCTCCTCTGCCCAGGGAATTAGGGAAAAAAACCCCCAGTCTACATTGCCTTTGTTTCCAGGGAGATCTTCCACCCCCCTTCCAGCTGTAATTTATGCAAAGTAAGTACAGCCTTAAAAAAAAAACCCCAAAAAACTTCGGTGGTGCCTCTCAGAGAGAAACCAAAACTGTAATTAGGAAATAAAGGGATGGCTTTTAGTCTGAGTAAATATCAGGTTGGTGCCAGGTGTTACTGAAGCATCAGATGAGATGTAAAACTCATCAGTGGCAGCGATGAAAAGGCAGCTTTAGCAGCACCAGGGGAACGGGGCTGCAAAGGGCTCTCGTCTCCACCCTGGCAATTGCTGATAATAAAGTGCTGCTGTTTTCTACCTGGGAAATGAGGTCCCAGAGGTACAAGGCTTTCCATTTTTCAAAGGAGGATTTGTTCAAACACAGAGACGGGAACATCCTCGGTCATTACGAGCTCCTGCTGCTGCTGACCCACTGCACTGGAAACCGCCGGGGTCTGCCTTCAAAACCTCCTCTGGTTTTGATTTTAAAGTCGTGTCCTTGGTCTTAAATGATAAATAAAAAACCCCCCAGAAATCTAAGAGACACTTCTTTGGTTGTCTCCTGAAGAGAAGGATGCAACAGCAAAAACTATTTTAACCGCAGTGCAAGATGACCTGAAAAAAAAATGACAGGGCTCTGCTAACAGTTATAAGCACAGAGCTAAATTCAGACACCACTTATTTATTGATGTGTTTGTACAATAGGAGTGGCTGGGAAGGCTGCAGACTCCCAGGTACCTTCTGATGGCACATAATAAGCTCAGACAACACAGACCGACAGTGAATAATAGAACAAAAAGCTTCCAGTATCACTGAAAATCAAAGCGCATATGCAAGCAGATGCTATCCAGTTAAACCTCCTGGGAAGGGGAGTGAGGGGCATCTGAGGAGCCTGGCTCCTGCCACGGGGGAAGTGGGAGTTACAGGACAGTCACATTAAATAGAAACATCCAACAGCATCAGCATTTAAAATTATAGTGCTGTTTTGCCACACAAATTATAGTGTATCTCGTGTAATGCTATTGATAGGGGCCAAGTACAGAAGCACTGAAAGAGGGCAGGGTTAGATGGGATATTGGGAAGAAATTCCTGGCTGTGAGGGTGGGGAGGCCCTGGCACAGGTTGCCCAGA
>JAWWLV010000082.1:4803736-4850431 GCA_035041135.1 Platyrinchus mystaceus
GTGTCCAAGGCCAGGTTGGACGGGGCTTGGAGCAACCTGGGCTAGTGGAAGGTGTCCCTGCCCATGGCAGGGAGTGGCACTGGCTGAGCTTTAATGTCCCTTCCCACCCAGGCCATTCTGTGACTCTATGATTCTATGAGAAGGCATCCAAATTGGGAGCACCATCCCAAACCTGTCTTCTCAGCACTATGATAATCTAGAAATAAAAAAAAAAAATCTTAACTCCATCAAATGGATTTTCCCTCACACTGGAATTACTGCTGTTGGAGGTCCTGACACGATGCACAACAGCCTCTGTCACCTCTCTTGTGAAGAGCAGAACTCTCCAAAATGGCAATATTCCTGTTTCGTGCTTTTAGAGGATCTTTTCTGGGAGGATCTCCAGCAATTATGAAGACCAAGGAGCACTGCAGAGCCTCGGGATCCATTCAGGGGATGCTGTGGAGCCAGGGGAGATGCTGTGATGGGGGTTGAGGGGAGCAGGACAGTACAGGCACATCTTTGGGGGCACAAGAACAAACAGCAACTTCATGAGGGGTGACCAGCAGTGCACAGCCCCTGCTCTAACAGGAACTTTGTTTTCCCATGATATCCCACATGGAAAACCCGCAGCAGGCCTGGCTTTTGGTGCTGCTCAACACGTCTCTGGCTGCTGTCAAAGGATGTAGGGAATTCACACTGTGGGTTTGGGATGAGGAATACCACAAACTGACTGGTTTTTCCACCTAAAAGAGAACCTTTCCTGTGATCCTGTGGGACACAGCACTCCCCCCACCCCCAGCACCATTTGCAGTCACAGGAAGAGCGTCGGTGATGGGAAGTGACGCCGCATTATTTAGTTAAAGCGTTGGGGTGACACAGGGCACACGATCGATACGGGGAGGCTGAGGCTCCATTACTTACCAGAAGTGCCTCAGAGAGCGCTGTGGAAATGCAAACCTTGTTCTGGGACCTCTCCTGGACGGTTTCAGATTAATGGTTACAGGTTTGTTGGTTTGTTTTTACAGAAGAAAGAAGATTTGTTTGCTTTTTCTCCCCCTGGACTTTTACCATCATCTTTTCTCATTAGGGTGGTGGCAGGAGGTCAATGGAGTCTCCTGCCTGAGCAAGATTCCTCCATAATTTGGAAGGGAAATTTCCAGAGCTGCAGTGCCCAGGGTACCTTCCCCAGTGTGTTTCAGAGCAAACTGTGGGCCAAACAACCACCTCCCCACAACCAGCTTCTTCATTAAGCACAAAAGCTTTATAATTACTACCAAGCTCTAAGAGATAATTGTGGATCTGCTGTTCTCCAGGATCAGCCTTGCTGGCTCCTTGGTCTCCCAGCCACTGCTGGTGGCATTTCATCACCAAGCACAGGAACAAAGAACAAAAACCTCCACAGCCAGGGTTCTTTCACTGTGGTTTGTCAGTCTGTCCTACCCAGAGGACAGGTCGAGAGCTGCCTCCCCTCCCTCTGCCTCCTCTTTGTCATAATTCTTTCTGGGTTCTGATTTTCTTAATTATTTTGGAATCCAGAGAATAATCCGCCGTCAAATCCTGCAGAACAAATTGAACGTCAGGTTTCCCAAACCCTCCTAATAAAGCAGATGGTATCACAAGCCCGTAAATCTCCTCCCAGCTCCGGTGCATCTGAACGCTGACAGATTATCCATTAATGGGCAGATTAATCCTGAGCAGCAAAAACAGTGGGAAGGAAAATACACGCTTTTGTCTCCATAACAGGGAAAATGAACACGCTAATATGTACAACTCACAGGAGAGGCTGCAGTCACATCCATGCCGAGCACACGCAGCCACTGGCAGAGCCCAGAGGTGCAGGATGGTGGCACAGCTGATGAGCCCAAACCTGCCACCCAGGGCCTTGCTGGGACCAGCAAAAGGAAAATAGCTTTATACTGCAAGGGGCAGGGATGATTTTTGGTGGTCTTCATTATTTCCCTTCCCTTTCCAGCCTTCCACAGACCTTCTCCCCGTTCTTTGATGGCCATTTTGGCCAAGTCTTCTTCGTCAGCCTCAACAGCAGCAAGTGCTACTTCACCGGCCACTGTACAGCCAAGTGAAGGATTTTTGGCCTCCTGTGTTGCAGGCAGGGCCCCCCCAAGTGCAGCATCCCCTTCTCAATGCCATCCCCTCCTCTCCCTGCCGCTGATTTGCTTGGCAGGTGTGAAATATTAATTGCCTCACATGGGAGCTTGGCTCACTGTCTGTCGCGTTTGACTGAAATATCATTCTCTGCTGCAAATATAATTACTGGGGGTCTGGATTTTAAAAATAGCCTCTTGCCTGTCTGTTAATTAGGAGCCACGCTTTGCTACACAACGAGATATTTTGGTTAATTATGAAAGAGAAAAGGACAAATTTGTCACGTCTTTTGTTTTCGTTCCGCGGTGTCTCCCGGTGACAGCAGTGCCGGGCTGTGATGGACTGCTCAGCCGACAGCACCAGATGCTCCCTCCCAAAACGGGGAGGGGGTCAGGGCTGGTGGGGTCTCACTGCTGAGGGGGTGCTGCTGCCTCCTCTCATCGCAGAGGAGTTTGAACAAAGGAAGGAAAAATTCAGGCAAAACCGAGAGCTTCACTCAAATCCTCCCCAGTCCGATGTTTAAGGAGCCTCATTCGAAGCGTTGATAGATTCTTACTGAATCAGAAGTGCTGACCTGAGGCAATCAGGGCTGCAGCTCCAGCATCCAGCAGACCTTCTCCTCTCCATCCTCTGCTTAGGCTGGCAGTGGTCACAGGTCCATCCTTCCCCCACCATTCCCAAATTAAGAAGTCCTGTCTCCTCCAGCTTGCTGGGTGCTCACACCAACATTCACACCCATTCCTGGTTTCTTGCTTAAAGGGAAGGAAAAAGCCCTTTTCCAGTGCAAACAGAGGTGATGAGTTTGGAAACGGCAAGGTGAAAGTGCTAACAAACCTCCCCTTGGCCTCATGTGCTAATTATTAACGTGTTAATAAACCTGCAGAAGCATAAAGATCAATAGAGCTGTTGCATTCCTGCCAGGCAGCAGTGGATGATGAGAGGAGAGGGAAGGGTTATGGAATCCCATGGGATCTCTGACTCTTGGCATGGGCCAGATCCAAGACACCTTTATGGTTAAGCAAACTCATTTTAACACAAAATCTGGAAATAACCAGATGATCCCCTGACTTTAGGGATGTGCTGTGCCATCAGGGCATGAGGAGGATGAGCTGATGTGCACCAGGAATATATGGAAAACCACCTATTCAGCACAGTGCCATGGATTCCCTCTTCTTTTCACAAGTGCAGTTTCAGTTCTGGGTATAAAAGATCAGCAGCACTACTTTGCACTAAAATGCACTGATAGACTGTTTCATAATTATTTATGTAATTATCCAGCATTTCAAAGAATCCATGATAACAGCTTAAATTGATGTATTAAATGAGCATAATAATTATTCCAACAATATTGAATGCTGTTCTGTCAAATAATCATTTCATATAGATGAAGAAAGCTTTCAGAAATAGCACCATAATTCATGATGCTACCAGATTAATGTCACAAAAGTTCCATATCCTTTTCCTGAAGACAGACAGAACTTTGTATATGGAGAATTAAATATGTATGTACAGAGCACATATGAAAGTATCATACATCAAACCCAGTAAGAAAAAATAGAAGGAGAGGGAATAAAATGGCACTTCTTTAGCCTGGAATGATTGTGCAAGGATGTCACTGCTTCAGAAACTTCTCCAGGTATCAAAGTAATCAGGAATAGAAAGTGTTGTCTCTAAAACAACAGCCTGGATGGCATCTTTGTGGCCCAAATTTCACTCCAAGCCTGGTCTTTACTGTCCTCCCTGTCTTAATCTTCCTCTGGTAGAAGTCACTGGGAATAACAACAACCACAATAATAATAATAATAACAACAATAATAAAGATGAAGAAGAAATAAGAAAAGAAGGTTGTTCCAAAAGAGCACAGAAAAAAATCCCACTAAATGAACTGCAGCAAATCTGCTCCTGCCTTCTCCTTCTGCTGACACTTCAGGAACACTCAGAAAAGTGGCAAAAATTTTATAACCTTGCGATGAAGATTAAAAAATAAAGCCCAGTAAAAAATCCCTGTGAATTATTGAAACTGTAGCTCATTATAATGGGAGAAGTGATCCTTTATTTTCAGTAAGTGACACAGGAGCAGAAAAATGTCAGAATAATGATGCTCAGGCAGAACAATTATTTCTTTGTGATAGAGAAGCATAAAGTTTATCACTTTGATTACTACCCTGATATTTTTTTTTTGTGCCCTGCTTAGAGATCAATAAATCAGGAGGGTTTCTGATGCTCCACCTCTGAGCTGGAGCTTCTCCCTGCTCAGACACAGAGTGGAGCTGCCTGGTGCTCCATCAGCTCTACATCCTGGGCCCTTCCCTAAAACACTGAATTTCTCACAACCCCTGTTCCTCATTTCACAACACAGGGCTTTGACACAAACATTTTGAGCTTGGACAAAAGGCAAACCCCGGATTTACAGGAGTCCCACCCTTGGACTTGTCCAAGCTGAGGGTGTGATGCTGTTGATAATGATCAAAACCAGCTGGGCTGCAGCAGAGAGGGGAGTTTGGGGTTTCCTGATTGGAGGAAAATGGACAACAAAAACCCTGCCCAGGCACAATCCTTCTGCCCAGAGCTGTGCTGAGCACACCTTTCAGGAGGAACCTACCAAGGAGCAGGTGAGGCTTCCACTGGGGAGAGCTGAAAGCTCAGAGCAGGGAGCTGTGACCACCCGCTGCTCCTGCTGTTTTCACTGGCACTTCTGCTCTCCTTTGGGTCTGTTTGCATGACACCTCACCCATAAACCATGTCAGAGTGAGACTGACGTGACATAACTTTTATCAGGGGGAAATTTAAGGCTTAAGTGCCTTTAAAATGCTGGCATCAGTCACCGTATGCGCTCGCTCTCTCTGAATATTACACCCATTATATGTAATTCTTTTTCCTCTTGGAGAAATATTAGCATGTACTTTTCTCCTCGTCAATCACTTCTTTTGACCTTTGCATCATCAGCTGTCTTGAAGAGGGTCACATTTGTTCTGATGCCTGTGCCTTCCAGAGCCTCTGTGAGTGCCACCACAAAGAAGGATTTTTGTGCTTTAACATGGAATGTTTCCTGCAGGGAATTCAAGGGGTTTCAGACTCAAGACAGAAGCTCCCATCACTCAGTAGAGAAGAGCAGCCCATGGAGAATCTCTTGCTGAGCACACTTTATCCCAGCTCATTTCAGAAGTTTCTTTCTGCCACAGCAGCAGTTGGTCCTTGCAGAGTCATGGCTGTATTCCCACACTCAAAGGGGCTCCCATCCCTTCCGGAATGGGCTCATAGCCCAATATTCAGCCCAGGGCTGTCCCTTGCAGGCTCATATTCCAGCCTACCTGCAGTTCAGAGCATCAGGGTGGCTCAAAGGGCTGATCCAAACCTTCTAGAGCATTTCAGGGTAAGGACCACACCACAGCCACTGAGTCTGTAAGTTCTCCCTTCATTCTGCCCTTCTTTTCCAAGAAAGGCAAGACCCTTAAAGCCCAGGAGCAGAAAACCACAGAGCCACGTCCCAGCCCCAGTGAGGCATCACCACCAGGACAAGCTTTCAGATGGTTTAAAGCCAGTCCACGTACAATCCACTGCCTCTACACAAAGATCAGGACTTTTTTTGTTTTGTTTACCATTCCCCCTGCCACAAATCAAGATATGAGATCCCAGCTGGGTTGCAAAGACAGGACATCGCAGATCATTAGTCCAAACCCTTTGTCCTTGAGTTCATCACCGGCATCTTCTGAGCTGGAGAGACAGGACTGACGTCACTGTCTGAGTGCCCGGGGTCAGGAACACATTCAGGGCATAAACAGCGAAAACTTGAACCAAATGAGATCAGAAAAGTGCTTTAACAAAGCAACCTGATATAAATCCCAAATCAAGGTCTGATGTCTGTCCCCACCCAAGGCAAAATCTTGGCGACCTGCTGTTGCTCTCTGTCTCTCTGATCCTTCCAGGCCAGCACTTCACCCCTACTCCAGCTCACAGTGCCTGTGGGAGCTGCTCCAGGAGCTGCGCATCTAGGGGAATAAAAAACCTTGGAAGCCACTAGATGGCAGCCGGAGCGCCGGGAGCTGGAGCATCCCACACCCTCGCACCTCCCGCATCCCCTGCACCCTTTCCCTCGCATTACCTGTGTCCTGCCGGCAGTGCCACTGGTACCCCTCGCCTTCCTCCTGCTCACCCCGTGGTGCTGGGCACGCAGCGGGCACCGCGGGGGGATGGATCCCTCGGCCAGGGGCACCCCCGGGGCGATGGAGCTTGTTCTGGGAGCCCGGGACCGGCAGCCGGCAAGCTCCGCTGTCATCAACCGCGTGCATAAATTATCCCTGTAATTACAGCATATGCACAAATTGTACCATATTAATCACAATAGGATACTAATTACGCTACCCACTCCCCCAGCCCCGGGGGGAGCTCCCCTGCCAACCCCCCCCTCCACCCCGCCCCGGGTCTGGCTGCTGATTTAGGCAGAGCTGTTCCATCCCCGTGTTGGCCGTGGGGGTCTGTGGGGTTCTGGGGTGCTGTGGGGGGTTCTGTCGTGGGCAGCACTCCCCAAACATCAGTAATTAACCCAGCTGCGGGGTGTTGCTCGCTGAGAAATCCCCGACACTCCCTGAATGGGAGGCGTCGGAAGGAGCCGTTTGTTTTAATAAGGCTCTTTTGTGTACACGCGTGGTGGCCGCTCCCCTGGTTCTGGGGCTGTAATTGCCGCAGCAGATGCTGGAGAAGAGAAGTTCCAGTCCGGGAGCTCTTGTCCTGCTCATTACTGCCTCTGTGAGCGGCCACTTGCACCCCAAAGCTGCTGTTTAATGAGCCTCACTCAGCAGCAAGAATCAATTAATACTCGAGCACCTTGATAAATGCAAAGCCAGTGAGTTAAAGCAAAAGTGAGTGAAGAGCAAACCCTCACGAAATCCTCCACCACAGGGCAACCACACCAAACCCGGGCTCTGCCATTATTAGGTGAAGTGTGTGTTATCCGTGTATCCCACACCCTGCTCCCCCCATCCCAGCCATCTGCAGCATTTCAGATGGTTTATCCCTGAAACACACGGTGAGGAGGGAATGAAAAGCCCTCCTGTATGTAAATGGGAACCTGTGCAAATGTGCTCGGGAGCTCTGGGCACGGAGCAGCTGTGATCTGCCAAACCAACCAGAAAATTAAAAAGATTGTTTTACAAACACGCAGAGGGCACGTGGGGCTGTGCACACACACGGGCAGGGGTGGCCCCAGCTCTGGGCAGAGCTGTGGGTCCCCTCCACTCCTGGCAGGGCTGGAGCAGTGCTGGAAGGAGAGGATTTGCAGTGCCTCAGTTCTCAAATCCCCTCTGCCAAGGCTCACTTTCATCCCGAGAGCCATGAAAGGCAATTGGGGGGGGGACGAGATCTGTCACTTTGAGCTGTAGGTGAGGTAATAAGGCACTTGAAAGTCTCCTTACCTTCTAGGTCAGTGCTTTGCAGACAGGTCAGGGATCCACCTATATGTTTAACCCCCTTTTGAAGTGAGAACCCTTTGTTTTCAGGGCTCAGCAGAAGTGGGGAAAGTTCAATCCACTTCAGAGCATCACAAGAACCCCTCACCTGAGGTTCACAGTGGATGCACTTACTAGTTCTGCAGCTGAACTGAGCTCAGTGAAGGTAACACAGCTGCAGAGAGGTGACTTGTGCCAGTGTGACACAGTCAGGGCCATGCCAGAGGGCAGCAGCTTCAAACACAGGGGAAGGTGGTGGCAGCAAAACACCTGCAAGCAGTGCAGGGGTACCTGCCAGGCTGGACTGGCAGCTGTAAGACATTCCCAGAGGTGCTGCAGGGATCTTATTGCATTTTTCACCCACCAGGCCTGAATATATTTCCTGCTGTGGGTTATAAGAATTCACTCTTACACTCTAATTTAATGAGGTGTCTTAAATGTGGATTTAATCACAGCATTAAGGTAATGGTCACTGCGTTCAAACTGGAGGGTGCAAACATCTTCCCTGAGCAGACAGCTCTGCTGCATCCTTATTAATCCAAAAATCATATCCATATTAATCACTCCACAGATTATTACTCTATCCATATCCATTACCAACCTGCTAATCCTCCAGCCTGTGCACTGGGGCATTGGCTTCCCACCAGCAGCTCCTCACTGCTCCTCTGCAGATGGAGGGAGGGAATTCTGCCTTGTTCCAGAGGTGCATCCTTGGGAGCTCCTCACAGAGCTCTCCACAGCTCCTAATCAAAAGACAGCCAGTTCATTAGTGTGTGTGTGAATGAGGGGTTTGTTTGAGACCTGCAATTAGTACAATGCTGAGACCACAGTGAACACCTTTCCTACACCCTCACCATGGCAGTACACACCAAGACCAGGCAGTGCCCTCCTACTCCTACAGGAATACAGGGAATTAGAGCATCTCCAGAGGGTGATTTAGCTCAGCTGAGGTGATTTACCTTCTAGAAACACTGATCTCCTTTATATATCTGTAGCATGTGAGGTGAATCCCACCCATTAGCATGATAAGAGCTGCTGGCCAGGGCCATCATTTTGCTACCAGCCTCGCAGCCATCCTCACTGACAATCCTTCTGGAAGCATCAGGCCATCCTCCTGCTTCTACTTGCACAGGCAAAGAGGCCAGGCCACGAACAGAGCAATCCTTTGAATTCCCTCCTAAAGTGGATTTGAGCACTTCTGGTGCTTGATCTAATTGTTTGGTGCATTTGTTCTGTGTGACTCGCCTTGAGCCAACTTCCCTCCCAGGCAGGGTGCTGGCCCTCTGACCCGGGCTTGTCAAAGGCTAAAATGCTATTTGAGCACATATAAAATATGCATGAGGTCTGTGACCTAGTCTATAAACCCCTGTACAGCCCGAGGCAGTGCCTTTGTGGAGGAGCTCAGAGACATTGCAGGTTCCCGCTGCAAAAGTCAAATGAACGTCAAAAGAATGCTCAAAAACCCGGGCGAGAGCGACTCTCCCCCCTGAGATCCCCCCGCCACTTCCCTTTGTGACAGCTGAACACGGCAAAAAAAAAAAAGAGGAACTTTTAAGCATTTCTATCTTCTCCTCAAAGCTCAGCCTAATTGAGTGCTAACAAAAGAGAAAATGCTTTCTCCTCTCCGGGCAGGCGGCTGGAGCAGAATGACAATTCCGGCCGTGCGGAGACATCCAGCTCTGGCAGACCTGCACTCATCTGGCCACCCACTGCCACCTTAGCACGAGGGGTCTGTGTGCCCAGAGCCAGCTCTGGCAGCCCCATCCTGTGTCCCAGTGGCTCCTGGACACCTCCCACCACCTTAACACGAGGGGTCTGTGTGTCCAGTGGCAGCCCCGGCACCAAGCAGGGACTTGGGATGTGTTTGTGCAGTGCCTTCCATCTGAGACTCCCCAAGAATAATTACATCTCCCAACACCTGCATTGGGGATGGGAATTAACTCTGTTATACCATTTAGAGAGGAAAGAGGTGGAAGGCAGGATGATTTTGTGGCAAGAGAGCAGCAAAGCTGGGAGTGATCCACAAGGGGGGGATGATTCTTCCCACTGCAGGAGTAAATGGAGGACAGGACAAGGAGGGAAGGATTTAAACTGACAGAGGTGGGTTTAGATTAGACATTAGGAAGAAATTCTTCCCTCTGATGGTATTGAGGCCCTGGCACAGGGTCAGCAGAGAAGCTGTGGCTGCCCCAAGTGTCCAAGGCCAGGTTGGATGGGGCTTGGAGCAACCTGGGCTAGTGGAAGGTGTCCCTGCCCATGGCAAGGGGTGGAATGAGATGATCTTTACGGTCTCTTCCAACCCAAACCATTCTCTGACTCTGTAACATTATTCCTGGTGCTCAGCCCACAGCCAAGCCTATTCCCAGGAGCAATAAAGGCGAGAAGGCAGTCATAAAACTGCAGTAATCAAATGTGAAAAGAACAGCCCAATTCATTAATACCCAGACAAGCTGATAGAGACATTCTTAATTATCAAATATTACCAAGGAGTTCATTTTTACCTGAGTTGTTTAAGCCTGACCATCCTCCTTGCCTTTCCTTAGACACGTCGCCCTGGGCAGCATTGAACATTTGTAATTAGATTCCTTCGATGGAGTTAATTATGAAGTGACAATAAAGCCTGAATGGTTCCCATTTCCATAAGTATTATTTGGAAGGAAAACCAAATTCTTTGTTTTGGTATCAATATTTGTAATTTTAAGTCTAACAGGAACCTCGGGGTGTACTATTGATATAAATAGATACAGACACATTCATGTTGTATTATGCTGTACATCTATTTTATAGTGTATTATAATACTTTCACATTCTTTTAAATGCACTTGCCTGCACAAACCTATCTATATCCTGGAGCAGAGACAAGATTTCTCTTTGGGATGATCTCTAAATTAATTAATGAGTTTTCATCAAGTTGGTATCAGATTGTAGCAACATCAGTACTTTGCAGGTTCCAGGTTGACCTGGCACCTGGGGTAATTTGTTTTATATTTTATTATTATTACTATTAAAATTTAATTACATTTTAAATCTTATAACCCCAGCAGGTCCAGAGTGTCCCATGGAACGAGTCTGGATTCAAGAGGAGGGGATTTAATGTGATTATTAGTGATGTGCTCCATTTTAAACAATGAAGTGTCCATCAACATGAAGTTAAATTTCCATTACAAATGAGTTAGCCACTTAAATATAACAAGACCCTGCATAAATAAAGAGCATGAGATTTTTGTGGCCATTATTGCCAGTTTAAGATCACTGTCTGATTTCATACAATTATTTGTCACCCTCTAGCTAAGCAATAACAGAAGGGAAAAGATGCTGAAATTTAAACAGGTCAAAATTAATGCCACGATTGTATTGGATAATTGAAAGTGTCACCTCCATTAGCTCACCCTGATAACCAGGCTGGAAAAGCCAGCACCAGGAATGTCCAAAATCTCCACAATTTCCAGAGTGACAGTGATTAAGCAACAGGGCAATCCCAGACAGTGAAATAGTTCCCAATCCAGAAGGTGAAATAAAAGCTGGTCAAGGGGATGCCGAGGGTGCAAAATGGGAGGACGAGGGGAAAATCAAGACTATTTTGCTGCTGTTTCAGAGGTAAAATCTGCCCCAGGCAGCCCACAGAGCAGAGGAAGAACATCAGGGATGTTTGCTGGGAAACACAAACTCCCCCATGGAAGATCCAAACCTGCTGTTCTCCTGACGCCTTCCATGCTGTGTTCGTGGCTCTTCACTCCCCTCCACAACGTGGGAAATGAGAGAGGGATCTAAGCCATCTGCATTTTATCTAACCTTTATTAAGCATCACTTGACCTTGTCAGTACTGATAAAGCCCAGCAAAGTGCATGCCAGATAAAATGTAATTTTTAATTGAGTATCCTTATTACATCTATTAACAAGGTGCAGATGAATACAAATGACCCCACGGTCGATGCTGTCGATTCACTCACGTTGAGATTTCTTTTGCCTTTGTTGAGCTGAAGGAGTCAATAACCTCTCAAAGGGTGCACAGGGAGGGGAGATGTTTCCTGGCAGCAGCTGTCCTGCCTCCAGGGTCTGTCTTAAAACACAATGGCCATGAGTAAACCAGCACAGGGATCAACATCTGCGGGGATCTCCTGTAAAACACCGCCCTGGGAACCTCAGACCAGTTCCTGTTTTATTGTTGGTATAAATTTATACAGACCCAAGGCACAGGTGAAAAACAACTGCCTCCTCTTTTATTCCCTAACTCACAAATCATGTGAAAATCCACTTAATATTGGGTGGTCACAGGCAGCTCCAGCACTGGAATGGTTACAGGACTTCCAGCAATTCCAGCCCATGGGATTGATCTGCAGAGGTTAAAATCCACGTTTCAAGTGGGAGATGGCAGGATGTGGCCAAACTGGCCCCCTAAAAGGTTCATGTCAAGCTTTGCTCTCAATTTGAGGGAAATAAGATGAAATGACCTGCCTGAGGAGCAAACTGCAGCACTGACATGATATATTTAAAATTAGCTTCAAACAGGAGCAGCTTCCCATCAACCCATTAGCTCCACACTAAAACAAGCAGATTCAATGTCAAATGTCTATAAAAGCTACATCTTGGGGCTGCACTGAACTCCCTGCTGTGATCCACAGTGTGCCAGGCCTTCCCCTTCTGGGTTAGATTTATCCATTTTAGTACCTAATTTAGAAAGGAAAAAAAAAAAAACCAACAACCAACCCCTAAGTTCCTCCAGGAAAAGCAGCAAGACTTCTTGTTCCATATCCACATGTTTCTCCTTTAATGCTTCCTTAAGGGTCTCCATTTTTCTGTCACTTATCATCATCCAGAGTAATTTTGGGCTGTTAAGAGAAAGTTCATTGCTGTAATTGCAACCATATTGGTCATTAAAGTTGACAGACAGCTGCTGGAGAAGTCACTTGCGGATTCCTGCTACTCAGCAGATGCCTCTCAGCGTTTGCTAAAATGTTGGCTTGGATTTATGAACTGGAAGCAAATGCCTTTCACCTTAAGGACTGATAATTTTAAAGAGAGGGAAACATGAAGAACTCATCCAGCTCTTTTGTTTATAAACAGGGTTTGTCTGCTCCTGCTCTAGCTAGAATGGAAGTATCCAGTGTTTCCTGTGGTCCCCAAGAATGCTGATGTGCCCACTGCTGCCTGCAAGGATTGGGGACTCCCATCCAGCCCAGCTGCACCCCAGTTTCACTGCACAGGGATTATTTCCAGATGCTCCATCCCTTGAAGTGCCCAAGACCAGGTTGGATGGGGCTTGGAGCAACCTGGGCTAGTGGAAGGTGTCCCTGCCCACGGCAGGAGGTCCAACCCAAACCATTCTGTGATTTCCACTTACCCATTTCTTGCTGGTGGCATTCAGTAAGCAAACATTCCTCACTTTACACACCACATGTTAGAAAACATGGACCCACTCAGGAGGGCTTTTTTAACCAGTAAACTTTATTTATATATAACAACAGTACAAAGTGAGTCCTTGGCTTGCAAAATAGGAGTGTTTCATATTTACAATAGGTACACAATAATATATTAGAATAATAACAAAACCCCCTTTTTTTTTTCCTTGGAACATTTTTAAATACTTAAACTTTCTTACATTTTTTTTCCACAACACTTGTAAAAACAACAAAAAAACAGACAATCATCTTAAAAAAAAATATAATACAGAACTCCAGTGTGTCAAGTATAATGGGGAGGGGAGGAGCCAGAGAACAATACGGTGGAATGGGTACGGATACAAACCAATTCCTTATTCCTGCCCATACACAAATCCCCTAAAACTGTGTTGGTTTTAAAGAGGGGAAAGGGGCAGAAGAAATCAGAATCTGTTCCATGGCTGATACCTCTACATTCTGTGATGTTTTTTGGGGACTCCAGAAGCTTAGTACCTGTACATTCCCTTCCCCTTGCTGCTTCTCACTGTAACAGCCCCCAGGGTGCCATTAACACCAAAACATCAATAAGAGAAGGACATTTTACTGCATCATCTTCTGAAGCCATGAAATAAATGTGGCAAAATCAGCTCGTTTACCTTCCAAGGTCTCCTGTTGCAGGTGCACCTTTGTGCTGCCCAGTCCATGGGATGGAAACACCGGATGGAGAAGCTGTTGCATAAACTTCCAAGCTTATTCAAAAGAGAGGTATTAAAAAAATCTCAAAGGAAAGGCCATACAGGAGATCTTGTGTTTGATTTGGCAGCCTCAGGAGGCCCAGAGACTTTGGGATATTGTCCATGCTGGATGGACCCTGCAGGTCTTTCTGAGCGCGTTCTTCGGCGCTACAGGAACGTCTATTCCTTTTTCAGGATTATATTCCACTTTTACAAAGGAAGGAGAGGAATGGGTGACACAGGGGCAAAGGGGGATCTGTAAGAACAAGCACACAGACACCGCCGTGCCCACAGCACGGCCACAACACCTTCGGTCGAGCTGCTCCCGGTGCCACCACAGCAAGGTGGGCACGGACGCCCAGGCGGGACTGGAGTGGCTGTTCCAGCAAGGGAGCAGTTGGGCTCTGCCATCCCACACTGCCCCGCTCCTTCACCCCCCCATCTCCCACCCTGGCATGGCCCCAGCACCCAAAGCACCCTGGGGTGCAGGACATGCACCGCAGACCCCCCTGTTTTCTTCCAGGAGCCAGGAAGGCACCAGGTACCACCCCCGGCTGGGGCTGCGGCCTCTGTGCCGTGCCCAGAACTGGAGCACCGCCTGAAGCCGGGGGTTTTCATGGAGAACAGAGGCTTTGCACAAAGCCTTCCAGGCAGCCAAAATCAGTCTGAAGGCTCCCATCCTCCTCCCCCTGCAAAACTGATCTGACCAACCTGCCCTGAAGTTGCACGTGGAGGGTTGCTCAGCTCAGCAGACGCCGAACGGCACCTTTGCGGTGCACACGGGCATCTTTTACTCCAGTTATTTCCCCACTGAATGTCTAATTAATAAAGCCAGGCCCTCCAGCCCACACAGGTGTGTTGGGTGGCCTCAGAGCTGTCAGCAGTGCCCTGCCTGCAGCCTCTGCAGGGTGAAGGCTGGGGTGGTGTGGGTGTTTTCACCAAAGGACAGATGAAACTGTGTTCTGAGCTCCACCTCACACACAACTATGTACAATGTCACAGCTCCCTGCACCACTGGCTTGCGATTTATGGTACAAATGTGACTAATGTGACTCTGAAATACAATGGCTGAAGCTCTGTGACATTTTAATGCATCTTTGATGCCAGTTATTTACCCTTCTCTGAACATTTTTTCTTCTCTCCAGGGTACACGTCACACGTGAGCTCTCCCTGATGGCCCAGCTTTTTCAAGTCAGTCTATTTTAGTTCCATTTAGTTGGGCCAGCTGAGTCCCCGTGACAGGTGAGCTCTGACAGCGCAGGAAACTGGATGGAGAAGAGCCAGTGACGGGCGAGAACGTGGCTGGGCTGCTGCCAGGGAATGGGCTCGAGGCACAGGAGCATCACAGGGAGCTGATCTGCCCTTTGCCAACCTGGGTGAGGGCAGCAGGCAGGTCAGTGTTACCTCATACCCACTGGCTGCTTGGGACTTCTGGAAATAAGACCTTGGGCCCACTGGAGGAGGGGAGCGCTCCCACCCTTTCCACACAGACTCAAACGACTCACACTGAGGGGCTCAGAGTCAGCATCGTTCAGAAATGCAGCCCCAGAGCTTTAAGCCCTCTTATTTTTGTCCTCCACGTGCCCACCCGAATTGTTTCCTACGTTATGACAATTTTGGTGAAGTCCAGTTGAAGGTAGGAGAGAGAACTTACGTGGGGATGGGCCATCAGGATTTTAAGACAGTGTGTTGAAGGCACTGCTGTGATGAAGGTCTCTGTTGCCACCGCCTCAAGTGGCTGCACTCACCATCCTCAGAGTGTCACAGCACCGAGACCTGCAGGTGGGCATCATGTCCAGCACGGCCACGTCCAGCCTCCTTCAGGGATAAACACGTGGAATGCTGCTGGGATTCTCCCCAGCAGCAGCAAGGCCGCGGCAGCAGTTTTGTTTCTCAGCACTGGTCCCTGTGCTGGGTCTTCCCCACAGCTGCAGGCTGGTCCATGCTGGATCTCCCAGGGTTTCCAGCGCTCTGGCCACGCTGATCTCTCCTGCCTCCCTTTACACATAAATTCAGCCTTTATGGCAAAGTGTGGACCGCTTGATGTCCACGTCCTCCGCGCTCCGGTGGGCTGCAGCGCTCCGCAGCGGGGCTCACGCCGAGACAAGCTTGCCTATAAGTTACACTCCTGTATATGGGGTTTTTAATAAAGGCTTTCAAGGTGGAGAAGCGTTTGATTAGCACCTCGCTCCCCCTCGGAGTGGGTGCTTTGATAGCTCATGAGCGGAAGATTAAACGGAATTATTTAAGCAGTGACACCAGGCAGAGAGATTCCGGAAAAATGACGTCTCCCACTTTGATGTCGGAATACCTGAAACGAAGTGAACTGGAGACTCTGAACGCCGACCGACCTTGCAGGAGGAAGGGGGCAATGAGAGGGATGTGAAATCGTTTCATCTAAGGCAACTGCCCCCTCCTGACCAAACCTCGAGTCCGGTTTGCTGCAAGTGCAAAGAAAATGCTATTTTGAGATCTGAAGCTTCCTCTTCCCAAAGGAGTAATGGAAATGACGGATGCAAACAGGGCAATAGATTACAAGTGCTTTGCCCCAAGGGGATATGTTGCTTCATTCCATATAATTGCCTGTAAAGATCCATAATTAATGCCAACCACCACGAGTAGATACTTGGCAGGTTATTTCTAGGCCACCCTTCCAGCCAGCACCGTGCTGTTCCCTCTGCTGTCCTCCTCATGCTTTTCCAGGTGATGGAAGTGGAGATGTTTTTTCCTGCTTCCCTCAGAAATCAGTCAAAAGCACAAGAACTCATTAGTTTTGCAAAGTGCTCCTGCTCCTTTCCCTTTTCTCCTCTGCTCAAATTTTTCCCACAGCAAGGAGGATCAACTCAGTTGTCCCCTTCTCTCCTTAGTGCTCTCCCAGAGAATCCAGGAGATGTTTGGGGGCCTCCATCTCTGCTGAGAAAATACAGGGGAGCAGGGAATGACAAAGCCTTGGCTTATGGGGTGCTCCTGGCCAGAAGGCAGAGAGCAGGAGGAGGAAAACAAGCTTAAAATGGCTATGCAAAAGCCTCTCAAAGAGATGTAGAGAAGAGGACCACGAAGGCTGGCTTGGCTGTCGGGCAGGCACAGTCACCAGACCCAGGTGATGCAAAGCCAGGCCTCTGCTTTGGGCAGTACTCATATTTTGTGAATCCTGCAGAGATAACTCTTCAGACTGAGTTTGGAAACTGTTTGGGAACTATTTGGAGTGCTCTCTTTGGGTTTCAGAGTACCATGAGAATTTGGTGAGTGATCTGAGTACGAATACCCAAAACAACAACCACAGCTAGAATGCAGATCTGGAAATCCCTCAGCTGAGCTGTGTGATGGATCACTGTGAGCAGCAGTAACAGAACCAACAAAAAAACCCCAGGATTTCAAAGCCTGACCCTCTGCAGTGTCCTGTGAGACCCACAACAAAGAGCAGACCAGGCTGGTGGCTGCTCCAACGACGTCCCCTGCGCTGGGCTCTGCGATGCCCAACTTTAATAGGACAATCCAGACATTTGCACATTTTCTGCCTTTGAAATTAGATTCACTGTGCAGGAGCAGGATCCCCGGGAAGGGAACTCCCCAGTAACAGGCAGTCCGAACCCTGCTCTGCCTGTCAGTCTCTGTTTCTGATGCTCTCTCCGTGTCTCAGTAAATCCAGTGCTCAGGCCGTTGTAAATGTCAAGAACTTATTGCACAAGGTTGATCACTGTCATCTGTATTTTCTTCCAGAATATTAACAGGGCCCAGAGAAACTCACAGAAGTGGATTGCCAAAAGAAAGCGGACTTGGCATGGCTTTTACTGAATGGTAATTAAACCAACAGGTTTCCTGAGTATTTCTCTGCATGCTTTCCTCCCCTCTCCTGTAGCTGGAGACAAAAAGCCAGCAGCTCTCTGGTGCCCAGGGAGCCCGTGGTGACCCTGCTGGGCTCCCCTAGGCAGGAACAGTGGAGGAGGGAGATGGATATGAAAATGGATTTTCCTTCGACACACACTGGCTGCAAACTGAGGTCCCAGTCTGTTGTGGCCCTGCCCAGGCAGGCTGAGCAGACGCCAGGAGCTATTTTGGTGCCACTGCCAAGCTCATGCAGTCAATACTTGTATTTCCATTAGACCTCATCACCCTGCCCTCCCCGCTGCAGCCTGCACACATATCAGTATTTACTACAGAGAGAAATATTTACAGTGTTCCTTCCCCTCCTGGCACTCTACAAAGGGACACACATAAGCTTTGGTGTCTTTGAAAGTAATAACACTCACAAACATTTGCCTGTCACTGGCCACAAGAACACGTGCTGGGGGGGCCAGCAAGGGACTGAAGAGAACAACGAGACGCCGAGACAGAGACATGACAGCAGCGCTGGCTGGCCTGTGGGTGCTGGTTAAGGTTTGCCCTTGCCTAGAGCAGAGATTTCTTTCCCCTTTCCAGTGGAAATACAAGTCCTGACCCTGGGCAGCGTGGCAGAGAAACCCAAAGGGAGCCTGTGCCGACCCACTCTGCACGTCAAACAGAAAAGCAATAAATGTCTCCTCTCGCGACGTCCAGGCTTTTCAAGTATCACCCACTGTAAACATCGGGGCTTTGTTGGGCTTTCCTGCAAGAAATGGGAGGTGGCTGCAAGAAACCCCCCAAAATCAACCCTGGAGGCATCATCCCAGCTCTGCCTGGAGGGGCGAGGGCAGGCTGGGCTCACGTGGTACCTGCAGTGGGATACTGGATGGGTCACTGCTGGATCACTGTGGCCATGCTGGGCACTGCCAGGTCACTGCTGGATCATCCCAGCCATGCCAGGCACTGAGTGGATCACTGCTGGATCACTGTGGCCATGCTGGGCACTGCCAGGTCACTGCTGGATCATCCCAGCCATGCTGGGCACTGCCAAATCACTGCTGGATCACCGCAGCCACTGCGAGGTGGAATGGGGGTGGAAATGGGAAAAAGCATTTAAATTCCAATCTTTCCTCGTTCGACAGCAAATGGGATTTAAAAAATATATATATATATTGACACTATATAAATACATCGATAAAGCTGGATTTCAGGACAGGTCGGACGATCTGATGGGTTTGCAATTCAGGTAAAGTTCCTTCTAGTGCCTATAAGTTACTCAGCCACTGAACTATTTTCAGGCTAAACTGCTATTTCACTTTGTGTAAAAAGGTGTGGTGCAAAGTTGTGCTCATATTGTTTTATAAGATCCCAAAAAGAAGACGATTTCGGTTTTCCAGACGTTCCAACTGGCATGAGAGTCCGTTCGCAGAATGGCTGAGCCGCGTCCTCAGGAGGCTCTCGAGGACATGATTCAGAGCTGATCCTTGTTGCCAGGATTATCTCTATGGCCTCTGTGGTTTTTGCTCTATTTCTTTTTTGTTTGTTTGTTTTTTTGTATTTTTTCTTCCTTTTCTTAAAAAAAAAAAACCCTTTAAATAAAGTTTTATTTTCTAATATACATCAAACAATTTTCATGCAAAGCAGCAGTCATGGAGACAATCCAGACTTTCCAGGTTCCTTCTTTCCATGTATGCTCGAAAAAATGATCCACCTTGATTGGACTTTGATTGAGATGTTTTATCTTCTTCTCTTCCTGCCTTTCAAACCGGATCCTACATGATTTTTGAACACAGTCAGTCCTTGGGCCAGTCTCTTTTTGCTCCAGAAGAGCCTTGGTATTTGTGTCCAGTGCCTTCCTTGCTTGTTCTCCCTCTAAATTCCCGAGAGTCCATGTGATCCTCTGCCCTTTGCCGTCCTTGAGCACCACGACCTTTCTTCAGCTCTCAATAGACATGGCCCCAATAAGTTGCTCTACTTTGTAAGCCAGCCGCTGCCTACGTGCCTGTTCGTCCTGCTCCAGAGCCCCGATGAGCTGGGGGAGAGAAAATAAAACGGGGGAGAGGGGGGAAAGAAACAGAGAAAGAAGTCAGTGTGTGAGAGGGGGTGGAGGAGGTGGGCGAGCAGCGAGATGTGAGCAACTTGAAACAGGGAGGTGTGAAACTCAAATAAACGGCAAAGCAACGCGCCGAGTGCTTTGCCATCGTCGCCGCCGCGCTCATTGGTTTGTTGGACCGCTCGGTCCCCGCACAACAAAGTCATTGCCACCCTCCCTGTACCTTGGACTCCACGTTTCTTGTCTCATTTAGCATGAAACCGATGCGATTTTTTTTTAAACCCTGATCGGAAAATCGCCGTGGCGTCGTATCGCAAATGCACACATGCAATTAAATGACAAACCCCTTCCTTTGAACGGACCTAATTGCAAAATAGGTTCTTCTTGCAGTGAAATGAAGGGGTGGAACAGATGGCGAGGACTTGGTTTCAAGTGATGCATTCATTAAAGGAGCTCACGCTGCCAGGGCGTCTTTGCAAACAGGAGTCTGCGTCACTGCAACATGGGATTTGGACCGAGCTCTTCCCAAAAGACAGGGAAGTTTCTGGGGAGCTCCAGTGGGTCATGATGATTTTCCACTGTGTTAAGGAGCATGCTGCACCAGGTGCGTGCCAAGGCTGAGGAATCCAGGTGCTCCCACAATATTTTAGCTCTCGGTCCTCCTGGGATTGTGCTGCAGGACCCCAACCTCTTTGTGCACGAAGAGAACAGCGGGACAGCAGCGCTGCCAGCTATGGCCAAGCTGCATCAAGGGCAAGGGGAGCTCTGGGTGGCAGCAAGAGGGATCACTGCACAACCCACCACTGCACTGGAGTGCATCTTGTCTCTCACACACACGCTGTGGGACAGCATCACCCCAGGGGACACCATTACCCCAGGGGACACCATCACTCCAGGGAACACCATAGTCCAGGGAACACCATCACCCCCAGAGACACCCCAGGGGACATCCCTGCCCAGGGGACACCCACCTCTTCACTGTACTTGCTGACATAGGAGTAGATCTCGTTGAGGGCACTCAGCATGTTGAACTCCACGGCGTGCAGGCGTGACTGCTCGGCGAGGTAGGCGTTCATGTCCTGGTCGCTGATGGCGGGGAGCTTGGCGATGTCGGCGTAATACCTGCAGGGAGGAGAGGCCAAGGGAGGGCATGTGAAACACGGAGGCTCAAAATGCTCCTTTTCCCCCTGGGATTTAAGCTCAGCTCTGCGGGGAAAAGAACATTTCGCTTTATGTTTGAGTCTAGAAAATAGGACTGTGGTCTGTAACAAGGTGAAAATAAGAGCAGCGATGCTCGGCGGGGCTGAGCTGTAGCGTCAGCTCGCTGCAATCATCGGTGATCCCTGTGAGCCCATTCCAACTATTCTATATCCCCTTCCCAATATTCTATCCCGTGATCATCAGCCATGGGAGCTCGGGCCGGAGCCGAGCACCCCACACCCACACTGCTGCCCACCTCTCCACCCAGCTCTTGTAGCTGGGGATGTCCTTGGCGTACAGCAGCTTGTTGGAGGGGGAGTCCTTGCCCAGGCGGTGCTCCGAGGTGGAGCAGGAATCCATGAAGGTCTGGGCCACGACGGAGAGACAGGCGTCCGTGATGCTGCCCTTGTGGATGTCGAACACGAACTGGGGGTTTTTGATTACGTTCACCCAGAATCGGAGAGGGAGGCTGGAGGGCGAGTGAGAAACAAAATTAGATGTGAAGACAAAGGCTGGGAGAGGGCACATGCTGAGGATCGTGCTCCCAGGCAGAGCATGAATGGTGGGAAGAATAAGAATAGAAGAATTTGAACAGCAGCTGGGCCAGGTGCATCGAGCACCAGTTAGCCCAGTGCTGCCCAGATTGCTGGTGATGGATCCTGCCATGCCTGTGCAGGCTCTGATCCCGCACAGCGGAAGAGGTGCAAGGCAGGAGGGCAGGCTGGCTGTGCCGGGGCAGAGCTGGGCAGCGTTTGGGGGTGCTGGGGGAGCATCTCTGTGAGCAGCCCATTAAGCTGAGTTCGTTAGAGCGGGTGGATGAGGCGCGGGGTGAGCCTGGGGCAGCCGCCCCCGCGCTAATCAGCCGCTGCCCGGCCACGCCGCAGCCCATCATCCACGGGAGGTGCAGCAGCATCAGAGGCTTTGTCCCCCAAATCCCGAGGCCTTTGCAATCAAAGGGGAATTATTATTCCTTTTTTTCTTCGGCTGTATAGCAGGATCAAAAAAACAGCTGCTGCTTTCTATTACCTTTCAAGTCTCAGCTCCCTCTGTCCCTCCAGCTCACTGAAGGCTGCAGCCTTAACTCTTGCTGCACTGCAGGCGAGCAGCTCAGCCACATCCCCAGCATGCCCAGCTCCCTCTTCCAAACCTCCATTTGCTTTGACCTGCTCCAGTGGCACAAGCCTGCTCCCATCTCCCCATCAAAATTCCCTTCCCGGGAATGCTGCAGCTCAGCTGAGCACATCATGCCCCGGGGAGAAGGAAGGGCCAGGGCTCATGGGGTGTGAAGCCAGACTCTGATGGCCATTGTTTCCTTTTTTCATTGCTTTAAGAGGTCTCACAATTTCTTGTTGATTCCACAGTTTTTATCCCAGTAACCCCTTCTTCTAGGGCTTTCAATGAATTGTTTTGAGCTTCCCACAGCCTTAGTGGGGAACTCAGCTTTTGCAGCCACGATGATTAGAGGCCTTTTAAGCCACAAGGGACTCAGGGGGAAAATACAAAGTCTTTAGGAAGCAACCATTTGTTGTGCTTTTTTTCCTTCCTTGCAGAGGTAAATTTACAACCCATGGAGCCTTTAATCCCAAAATAACAGCAGAGGCAGAGATGTGAGAGCTCTTATTGTTTGGGGAAGGCTGAACCTGGCTGCAGCCCATGCCAATGGCACGTGGGGCTTGCTCCTTCCCCCTGTGCCACCTCCTCCTGATGCCCAAATGCTCCAGCTGCTGCCTGAAGTGATGGGAAAGGTGCAGCCACTGGTTGAGCTCTCCCCTCCCAGCCACTCCTGGCATTTGTGACACAGCAGGGTTGTGCAGGCAGAGTGGTATGGGTGTGGAGCCCTGCCTCCCACCCACAGACTGGCTCTTTCCAAAGCATGGGAATCAGAGGCTGGTTCCAGCTTCCACCTGGGCAGAGGACTCAGAGATAGCCAGGCTTGTGCCTTAATGCCCTTCCCTTCCAAATCAGGATATTCTATGATTCTGTGATTCCATAAATGCCACACTGGCAGCCTAACCCAGGATCAAAGCCCACTGCCACATCCACAGGGGGCACCGGGGCAGCATCAGTGCTGGCTGAAAAGCATCAGCACGGCTTTGTGGCACATCTCATGCTCTGAAGCTGCATGGCTTCACAGAATCAGAGAATCAGCCAGGTTGGAAAAGACCTCTGAGATCATCGAGTCCAACCTTTGACCCAACACCACCTAGTCTACTAGACCATGGCACTAAGTGCCACATCCAGTCTCTTTTTAACTCTCTTCAGGGATGGTGACTCTGCCACCTCCCTGGGCAGCCCATTCCAATGCCCAATCACTCTCTCTGTAAAGAACTTCTTCCTAATGTCCACCTGAAACCTGCCCTGTGCCCTCTTGTCCAACTTGGTGGTCCCCAGCAATTCCCCACCTCTGTTTCACCCTAGGACACAGCCCAACACTGGGACCTGCCTCCCCCTCCACCTGCCCTCCTCCCCTCTCACCAGTTGCTCTTCCACGTGTGCCTCACATCCGTGTCGTGGATGCCGTGCTTGTCCGCCTGCTCATCCAGGAAATCGAACATGTACTTGATGGCGAGCGGGAGCGCGCTGCCGCGGTGCACAGTGCTGAACAGCGTCTCAAACAGGTCATCCACGAACTTCTGCAGCGTTCCCTAGAGGGAGCAGCAACCCAGGGAGTGAGGAGAGGGATGGGCACACGCTTGGCCAAGCAGCCAGATGTTACCAGCCCCTCAAAGTGCCGCCACAGACCCAACAGGAATAAGCGAGGTCGGGGTCTTTCCGAGCGCCCACTGCGCTGCCGGAGGATCCCCAGGGAAAGCTCTGGCCTGCAGCTACTCAGGGCTGAATTTACCCTTTATTTCTAACCTGAAACCATTGTTTTGGCTTTCCAAAGCACATCTGTGTTATCCACAGTGATGAACATGGGAGGAGAGACGGGAAAACTCTCTCCAGTCAAGGAAATGGGATAAATATTTGCAGGCATTGCTGCATCTCTCCAACTCTTTGTGTTTTAATACTGTGCAAAAGAATGAAGAGTTGCAGCACCAGCCTTGAGTGTGGGGAAATCTGGGCCAATGGTTCTGTTGCTGGTCCAGCACCCCCCCAATCCCAGGAAAAGCCATCAGGGACAGATCTCCCGGGAGCTGAGCATCATCAGGGGCTGCACAGGACCCCTGGCAAGTGGCTGTGGATGAACCTCACTGTGCGTTTCCCACGTGAATCCAGTGCATGGCAGTTACCTTTGTGGCCAACAGCCTGGTCAGGTAGATCTCAGACACCATCTTACTGCCCCGGTCTCCCTCCTTCTGGTCTCCATGGTCGTGGTTTTTGACCAGGTGCCAGACCTTGACCCCGCTCTCCAGGTCGGGGGTGATCATGGGGGCCCGGGAGCGAAGGCTGTCGGGGCTGCCGGTGTAGCGGAAGGTGGAGTCTGGACGATGGGGAGAGAAGTTGGTCACACTCAAAGCAAACCCCTTTCCCACTTCCCTGCCTCTTCTCAGTGACACCACCACGTTTGCTAATGCCCAAACCACCTGCTCTGTTTTTTTTTAATGGGGTGATGAAATGTAAAACCACCCAGACACCGACAAAATGTTGATACGTGTTGGTTTCCACCAAATAGAGTCCCTCAGGCTTGAGCTTTTCTCTGTTCACACTCAGACATGGAGTTTCCTGCTCTATTCACATCCTTTGCTTATGTGAACTCATCATATGGACAAGATTTGTCCATGAGCTCACACACATTAACTCCAGGCACCAACTCCTGCAGTGCCAGAGTCCTGCCCTTTGTCCAGTACTTGGCAAATAATAAAAACCTGCCCAGCACAACCAGCACAAAGGGCAGAAGAAACTGCTGGTCTTGTCCTTGAGGCTTTCAGGAGAGCAGCAAGGGCTCAAACTGAGCATCAGTTGCAGAGCCCAAGGCCAGTCCTGCACTCCAGCCGTGCCATGTCTGGGCTGAGCGGGTTCAGCCTCCTGCTGTCCCTCCTGTCCCTGCCCCTGCAGGGAAAGGGGAGCTCAACAGGAGGCAGACAACAGTCTTTCCCTTAATTGCTCAGAAACCATGGAGGGATGTGACATATATTTATTTACATATCTAACTTCCCAAAGAATGTGCCTCCCTGGATCCCATCCAAGCTGGGACATGGGGCCGAGGAGCCTGGCTGTGCCTTGTTGGATTTTTCCTCTCACTAAATTTCTTTGTTCTCTGGAAACCTTGTGGATTTTCTCAAGTTTAGCCTTCAATTCACTGCTCACCCTCCTCGTCAAGAGTACAGGGATCAATCATAAATCAGCTGAGGGAAATACTCAAAGTCATTACCAAACTAGCTGGATTTTCATCCCTGATTAAGGCTTAGAAAAATGAGTACTCCAACTGATATAATTAAGGAGACAGACAAAGGGACAGCTAGGGAAGCATCTAGTAATTCTATTTTTAAACACAGCTCCGTACTGATATATAACAGGGGAAGTAAATAAGTATCTAATTTAAATTCTGTCAGCACAATTAGAAATATTAATCTTAACATGAGCAATGACCGCTCATATTGGTAGTTTGCAAAAGCTTTGCCAGCTGACATAGATCAATGAGCTGTGAGGACTCAGGCTGTGTGACCCAGCCTTGGTTTTTCCATCACCTGAAGCGTGGGATGTGCTGGACATTCGGGGGATCTACACCATGCAGGGTGTAGATGCCTTTTCTCCTGGATTTTAATTAAAGCCTGGCCTATTTTTGGCTCCTCAGAACCCTGGTGCTAGAAAAAAACAACATTATTTTGGGAGCCATAAAGAAGAGAAGGAGATGGGTTTGTCAGGAGACGTTTTGCTTGTAAAACACTCTGCAAAATGAACGATAATGAAAGATCAGCGCACCAGAGATTTTGGCACTGCTGCCTTTTATGGAAGTATATTATTACTATTATTGTGGATTTAGTGTTATAAACGCACACCTGGCACCTCACAGACTCATTTACTCAGGCTGCAGCATCTTCAGGGACCCTCTGGAATGTGCTGAGCCCTGCTATTATGCAAATCCTGAATTCCCAGGTGGGCACATTCGTGTTAAGATTGCTGTTCCCCATTTTGACCCATTAGCTAAGAGCTCAGGATCCTCCCCTTAGGGAAGGAAAAGGTGAAGGAATCAAGGCTTTTCTGCCACGCAGGGGACACAAAGCTCCTTTCCTGCAGTGGGAGCCCCAGGGGGGCTCTGCATCACCCACCCCTCTGAGACAAACACCTTTCCTGGACTTTCCCAGGACCCACATTCCCAAAGGCTGCTCGTGTGCCTGGCATTTCCTTCTCCCTCCTCTCAGCTTCTCTGGCCTTTTTGCTGTTCTGCTCATAGATGGGAAAGCCTTTGCAAGGAAACACCAGCAGCCAAGGACATTTTCCTGTTGGGCACTCGGATGTTTATTTTGGCTTGTGTGGGGTGGTTCTTTGGGGGAATCTGCTGCTTTTTCCCCACCCAATTCCTTGCAATACCCATGAGCCACCATTCCCCATCCCTTCTTACCATATCTACTGATAGATGTCCGGGATATACTGGCAGAGGCAGGAATATTGTAGGAGGAGGTCTGCTTGGGAACGAGAGCCACAACTGAGCGGTCGGAAACCTGGGGAGGCAAAGGAAGGGGAGAAGATCAGTGGGATCCACTGGCCAAACTGGGATCTCCAGCTGCTGATCCAGCAGATTCTGGGCAGAAGGGTGCCAAGGGTGGGCACAGCCCTCAGTCCCAGCCTGGCAGAGCCCTGTGCTGGGTCTGCAGGAGCTCCACAGCGAGAGCCTGAAGGAAAGGAGTGATAAATCAAAGGACGTGTTGAAGATGCTTTTGGTCGTTTTGATTTAAGATTATGCTTCATCCAATAAAAATGAGAATCTCAAGAATTGTTGTGATCCAATTAAAGTAACAATGCAGAGGGAATAAAAGGGCTGTAATAACGTTATGGGCCATAAAACATTCCTATTAAACCATTTTTTATTTTAGCAATTTTTACGAACTTTAAAAGTTTGATTTACAGCTGAGCAAGTCATAAAGCCATCTTTCAGGGTATTTAATTGTTATCCCTTTATTGCTCCAGAGAAGGAATTAAACACTGGGAAGTCAAACTATAAATGAACATTAGTGCTAACAAGGTTTTGTTACAGCAGATTTTAGTAGCCATGTTTAATTTTATCCTCCCTATAAATCCAGTAGTCACTGGAACTTTTCTAACTTATTCCCCTTAATTAAGAATCTGCAGGTTTTCAGGGAGTGGGCCTGAGTGGCTTTTAATTTTGAACTTGTGACCTGTTGTGCAGCACAGCAAGGGAGCAGAGAACAGAGTCACCACAACCTGCCAGGGCCCAGCCAACACACTTTTTAGAGGATCTGCACAAAATAAATGCCTCTTCCTGCTCGAGGAATTTCTTTTGGGGCTAAATCCTTCATTATTTGCCAGGAGTCCTGTGAGGGACTCAGTAGTGACCCTGTGTATGGGATGCTCCAGGTGTTTTTTGCTTCCCCAGCCTCTCCAGGTGTTTGTACAGCACCTGCAGCCACAAGGTGAGCTTCACACAGTGACCTGTGCTGCCTTTCAAGGCCATTCAGATGAAAGGTTTCATGGAAATGCGAGTTATTATTATTGCTGGTGATAGTGGAAATAATAGTCACTTGTGGTTCACGGCACGAAAGTGAGATATTGCTAAGAAAAAACACTCCAAACACCTCCATTATTTCCCTCTCTGCTCCTGCCTCACTTCATCCAATTTGATAAGCCAATGGAAGAAATGATCAGTGCTGATATTATTTTCTTAGGCCATTATTAGCTGCCACTTCAGCTCAGTTACACCAGGGAGAAACCCGAGCCTGGGGTGCTCCCATGGAGGAGCAGCTCCCTGCCGGATCCATTTCCACCAGGGCTGTGGTTAACTGGGAGAGAGGCATTAAAAATTCCACACACACACACATATTAAGAGCACTCTCACTCTCTAAATTTTGGGTCGAATGGCTCTTGTCAGCTAAAAACCACCAGCGTGCAAATTAGCATCAGATGTAACACGCATTCGTTTCCCATCTCGCTCCGCCGCTGCCACACTCCCAGAAAGCCCCAGAGACGCCCTGGGAGCTGGCTGGCTGCTTTACAACTTTATAAATATTCTGATTATTCTACAAGCTGGGAAACATGGTGCACAAAACACCTTAAAGACAGGAGAAATAAAACCTGGAGCGGGGAGATGGGAGCCCAGGCGACGGTGCCGCGCTAGCGTGGGGCAGTGAGGGCGTGGGGACGATTCCAGCTCCACATCCACTCCACCCTCAGCTCCTGAGTCCCATTTTCCACACAAATCTTCCCTTTGTCCTTCTAATTTTTCCTTTAAAACAGTTTTTTAGCCTCTTGGCCTCTCCAGACTCGCAGTGGCTGACAGGTATTCATGCTCTGCTGCCTCTGAGTTAACCCTGCGTGAGCCACTGTAAATCATTTGATATTAAATTCAGTGTTTCATTTTTTCTTGAGTAAAACCACACGGGGTGAGACTCTCCCATGGAGTTTAATAGCCATGAAGCCAAAAGGATATGACACAAATGTAATATAATTCCTTACCACATAAAAAAGCTCCAGAGAATTTAACACAGAATTACACCTATTTAAGCCATACATCTATTTTTATAAATGAAGAAATAAGCAGCAGGTGTACAATTCTCTATATAATTTCATAAAGTGGTTCAAAAATATTAGAAAGATGAATATTTCTCTTTAAATCCAATTTGGCTTTGCATGCAAAGGCTTCCCATGAAAAATCCATTTGACCTGTTATTATATTTTTGTCATTCTAATGTAGAAAACAAATGTAATAGTGTCAAAACCCAGCAGCCAGGGGTGGAGCTGAGAAAGTCTTGGGATTAAATAACTGCCCTCTGCAGAGCCCTCAGGGCACAGTGAGGAGGAGGGTAGTTTGGAGCCCTGGAGATGCAGGGAATGGGGCTGAGGAGCGAAGGGATCCCGGGAATCAGGAGTAGGGCAGGGCTGGGAGGTCCAGGGGTGTTCTGGTCCCTCCTGCAGCCCCCCAGGTGAGGGCACCTCTCCAGGAGACACACCTGGATGGAAACATGGGCTGTGCATCTCCAACCTCCACGTGCACATCCAGAGATCTCTTTGCCTTCAGATCAGAATAAAGACAAGACAGCTCTGAATAAAAGATGGGCAGAGCTTTAGAGAGCGAGCTTTCATTTTTCCCCCCAGAAATTTAGAGATCATCTTCACTAGTCCTTTGGAAATCTCAATATATTTTAATGGCTTGAACCACACCTGTTTCATATGTAACATTCCTGTTAAATGGTGAGAGAGCAGTGCTTGGAACTCAAATGATTTTATACCCTCTTTAAGCTGTGCCTTTGCCCACGTATTTGTTTTACTGTGTAGTCCTGGAGCATCTGTATTTTTGATACCTAATAAAAACATTTATTGCTCCAACAGGATGAAAAAAAAAACACAACCTGGTAGGAATAGCAAAATATATATATATATATATATTGCTGGGGGTTTTTTGGCAAAAGCTTTGCCTTGACAAGATTCTGCTACAGTGAAGAGAAGTTGGCTTCTTTTTAACGAGTGAAACAGCTCAGTTGGTCTGTGCAGAGCTCGGGCCAGAGCAGGAAGGCACGTGGCATCTACCTGGTTAGATGTTTGGCAGCAAACTTCTCCTTTCTTCCAGAGCACAACTGACATTCAAATGGCAGGAAGAGCTGCAGCATCTTGAGTGCTGCAAGGGTTCTGTTTATTTTAAGGGTAAGCTTGTGGCTCAGCTTTTCCCACAGGCACTAAAATGAAAGTACTCCCTCCCCCAGCATCCACCACACATCAGACAAGCACAGCTTTCACTTGTGACTTCCTCACGATGACTTTTAAAGATCAAGGCATAATAAAGTCTCGCTGCTTCCCTGCATGTTGGTTAATCCCTTGCAACTGTCAGGTAAAACAGATTTTAGGAACAATGGAATTAATCTGCACAACTCCTGTGACATTTTTGCGGCGATCTGTGTTTAAATCCTGGGGGCTGCTCAGAAAAGTTGACCCTTGAGGTTCTTTTTAACATGCACTGTGCATATTTATGCCATTCTCCTGCCTCGCTCCCTGATTACATGGCTCCTGTCAATACTGGCTCCCATTCAACTCACACAGCGTGAGTCAGGCTGATGGACTGGAGATGGTGTATAAACAGGGAAAGATGCCAGATTAAATACTAAACACTTCTGGGGAGGGAGTGATGGACAGGAGTAGGTTACGGGTCCCAATTAATGCAGTTATCCTCTGCTGCAGACAGGCTTTGAGGAAAAGCCTTTGATTCCCTGAAACCAAACCTTCCTCAGCCCCCTCTTTACCTCTTTCACAGTGTAAGGAGCCCTTTCCAACAGCCACTGCCATACCCAGAAGTTAAAGATGGCAACAAATCCTTAGGCCACCTCACCCAGCCTGTCTGATGCACCACTGAGCATCTTCACTGCCTGGTTTCACTTTATGTGACTTTGGTGACAAACCTCCTGAAACCTGACTTGGGTTTGATGTCACTCTGTCAGGAAGGAGCTCTTGATACTCCCCTTTTGTTGACCTGGCCTCATCCGGTGCCTCCCCACAGCACTCCCTCGACCCTCCCATGTGACAGCATTTGAAATATTTGCTCTGTTTCCCTTTTTCGCTCCTTGCAAAATGCCCAAAAGTCAACACACAGGAAGATCACGAGGATAAGGGAGAAGCTGCTACCACAGCTTGTGCTTCACATCAGACCAGTGGCGTTTGCAAAGCTCTGAGGGAAGGCAGAGACTCCCCTTCCTCCCCTGCTGCACTCCTGGTTGTCTCAGACCCCCCCACAACGACCTGAGCCCCCCTTGTCACCCCTTCCCCGGCCCCACATGCCCAGCAGTGGCATCTCAGCCCTCACCACTGCTCCCTCCGTCTCCCTCCCACGGCTGGCAGGTTTAATTTAGCCAATTTTCAACCCTGCTGCTTCCTTTGAGATCCATGTCAAGGTTACTTTCCCACCTAATGCAGAAGCACATTGAACCCTTCTGGTTTATCACACAAACGTGACCTCCCTGTCTGTCTTGGTAGACGAGACACTTGGGAATTAACGTCCTGCTTTTCTTTCCTGCCTCCTGGCAGCTTTCTGGGAGCTGCTTTCTGTCAGCTGGGGCTGCTTCCCTACCTGATAGTGCATCAAGGTGTTCAGGCGCTTCCAATCTCCCTCGATCTTGGTGGTGATGTCCTCATCCTGCAGGACCACACGGGCAATCCGGCCCTGCCGCCACTCTGTGGGAGAGGCAAAAACCAGGCACACAACATGGTCAGAGAGGGGCCAAGCTCTGCAAAACCCCCCAAGAATCCCCAATCAGCCTCTCTGATCACACCCCTCCTATCAGGCAGGGAAGCTCCTACCCAAGTCCATGTCGACAGCCCTTGGTCTTTGGGAATACGGGACGTTTTTGTACACGGCATCGAGGATCTTCTCCTTGACTTGGGTGATGGTGTCACAGTTCAGCACCTTCACAGGGATCTCTGGACTGTTCTCATTATCTGGGTTCACACAGTTTAGGATCTGGAAGAGAAGGAGAAACACACCATGCTCTCAAGGATGAGCACCCAGGAGAAATGTAACCACGCGTCACAACAGCCTTTTCTCATTAAAAAATCCCCACTGCAGCCCTAACTGCTATTGCATCAGGTATATTTATATAATTATTTCTAAGACAGGAGTCCTGGATGTCCATATCCAATGTCCAAGGGAGATAAAACATTCCCTTCAAACCTGCCTTTCCAAAAGCTTGGCTCAGGTTATTTGCACCGGAAAATTAGGGATGCATTTGAGTTGGACACTGATCTTTATTGCACTGGCAGCACTCAGAGAAGTGTCCTAATCACAAGGTCAGCAGAGCTCACATGGCAGGGACAGCAGTGATTCCCTGGCAGCTCCTCCAGCATCACTCACCAGAGTCTTGTACTCAATCTGCTGCCGGATCAGCTTGTCCTCGCTGAGAGAGTAACGGGCTTCTCCTGTGATGGCATCAATTGGGCCTTTCTCCATCTGCTGCTTGATGGCACAGTAGAGCATGAAGAGTGGCTCTCCAGCACATTCCTGCACGAGAGATGGACAGCAGAGCTGACACAGAGGTGAAGGTGCCTCTCCTCTGGAGCCACTGGCCCGCACACGGGTTTGGCACGAGATTCCTCCCAGCAGAGGCACATTCCCACTGACTCCTTAGCACAGGCTTGGCCCCCAGCAGCTCCTGGAGAGGACAGCCAAACCCATGAGCTCCACTGCTCCATGGGTTTGTTGTCTTTGGCAGGGTAAATCCCTCCTGAATCTGTGTGGCTGTAAAAAAACGGAATTTGATATCTTGACCTCATAGTTCGCTCCCACGAAGCAAATTCTGCGGGGTTTCCAAAACCACAAATTAAGTTGAAAAATATGGGAGCTCAGGAGATGTGAGAATTTCTCCTAAGCACTGAAGAGGTGTAACAGGAACTCCATGACATGGGAATAACACCAGGAGACCTGAGGGCTGAGCAAAGCTGTGACCACGGAGCAGCAGCCCCAGGTATTGGCATCTCCAACAAATTTCCACCTCCCCTGCCTTGTTACTACACCTTTTAACTTGGAGTCTGATGGAAGAGTTTCATGCTCAGATCCACCCCCCTGGGATGGCAGGTGGGTGAGACAGCAAAGTGACAGGGTGGGTCTGTTCTCCATCCCTCCTTACCTTGAGGAACTTGTGGAGTAGGAAGGCAAACCAGTTTGTCAGCATCTTCTCAGCCACCGACTCGGTCCTAGGGGGAAACCAGGAGGACACACATTACACTCAAAGCCAAACCACAAACTGCTCCATGGTGCTCAGGACCAGGATTCCAGAGCAGCAGGATGTGGCCAGCACTGTCCCCCCTCCCTGCACGGAGCTGACAGCAGCTTGCCCAGCTGACAGCCCGTCACAGCCCTGATGGGGCTGGTGACAGGGAGTCTGGTGACACTCAGCTCCCTGCACGTGGTGCAAATTACAGCCTGGCTCAGTAAATCACTGGGATTTGCAGCAGTTCCTGGCAATCAGGGACGGCAGAGTGACAATACAGGAGAAATTGCAGCTTTCTCCCCAGTCCCACCCAATGTCCTCTCCCCACATTGTGCCAAGATTATCTCTAATTTAAATACAATGGCTCCTAATGATAGTTTTTAATGCCGGCTCTGCAGGACCCAGAGACTTTTCTTAAAGCACCACAGTCCCTTTTCCTGGGACAGGATGGCTGTGGTGGTGGCAGGGTGTCTCACAGTCCCCATCTGACCCCCAATCCATGCAGGGAAGAGCTGCTGTGCTGCAGCCTGGCCAGCTGTGACCATGGCCCTGGCCAGCCTGGCCCAGCACCACCAGCCTTCCCTTCAGCCACATCTAACACCAGGATCTGGTCCACATTCCAGCAAGCAAAGAGGGATGAACCCAATACCCTGCTCTCTGCAGCATCCTTTCCTCTGGGGACTGTGCTCCCTCTGCCCTCACCATGAACCAGGTGACCTCCTTCCTGACCTGGAGACAGTCACCATCCCACTCCACACCCAATTTACCCACTCTTCCCCATCTGCTCTGCTGCCTTGAATTAGGGACTGCCTCTTGCTATGAATCCACACAGCATTCCAAATGCTTGGAATTAAAAACACACACTATAAAAGCACCAGGGCCTGATCCCAAAGCCAAGCAAGATCAAGAATAAAAGAGGAGCCAGAGATTTCAGCAAACAAAAACTGACACCAATCAGCCCATGGACCTGGGGTCACATTATCCATCATCTCTTAGGATGGCAACATCTGCCAGGAATTTGTGAAAATGTCTGCAGATCCCCAAAGAATTTAAGCCTGAATTGATTAACTGCCTAAAAATTCATGCTATGAATTGACACACACATTGTTCTCCTGTTTGAAGTATTTTGGGCACCCAATTAAAGAGGAGAAGCACTAACACACTTCCAAGCAGCCACAAAAAATGGAGAGGCACTGACACAAACTAAAGAATAGGTGAAAAACTCAGAAAACAGTACATTCGGGACTTGATGGTGAATATTAATTTAATAAACTACTTTGTTAATAGAATATTAAATTAAGAATTAGCAAGTCCCACAATTAGCCCTCCCAGAGAAGCAGTGCTGTGTCCTGTCCCTGTGGGCTGCTCAGGGCCTGACACCAGCTCCATAAAAATAACTGAAATATGGAGTGACAGAGAAGTTGGGGCATATTGCATGGGAGAATGGCATTGGATACTCCATGTCTAGCTGTTTCCTTTTATTTCTTTATCAGAAATACAAGATCAGCTGAATGGAACAGCATAAAGAAACACCTCGGAGCATCTCTGTCAAATCCGATTTCTCCTTACCCTCCAAGCACTGAATCTCATCTCAACACAGTCTGATGCTGTGAGATATCTGCAGAGCATCAGTCCCAGGGACAGCCAGCAATTGAGTTAATCATCACTGTCCTACACTGGCTGAGGAAAGGGGCAGCTCAGAAGCTCCATCGCTGCTGGGAACAGCTTTATAGAGCATTCCTGCCTCCTGTGCCTTGGAAAAGGGATGGCTGGGTGAGCCATCCCCCAAACTCTGCCTGCCACCCCAAGGCCTGACCTCTCTTTCCCTCTGCTACACGTGGAGGGCTCTGCTGAGCCCCAAAATCTGCTGCAGGGCTTATTCTGCCCATGTCTGGTGTTGCTCTGCACCACCGCAGGTCTCTGAATGCCTGCAGAGATCTGCCCTAAAAATAAAAAATAAGCTCCTGAGGATTAACATGGCAGCAGAGAACCCCTAGACTTGGAGAAAACCCTTCTCACATCAACCCCATAATGAGGGCAAAGCACGATCTGGAGGTGACTTTCCAAAGGAGTCTGACGCCAGCACCCAGCGCTGCTCCGGCTGCTCCGCTGACTTTCTGAGGCACCGGGAAGAAAACAAACCTAAACAAAGCCGAGCTGAGAGAACCCAAAAAATAAATATGTATTTTATTAATTTTCCCTGCTCTATCTAGGTCTCCAAACTGCTGTGTGCTCTGCTCAGTGCCAGCAACCAGAGCAGCTGTTTGATTTAACGTCAACTTTCTTGCTGTCTCCCGTGAGGGGCAGTCGTGGAAGAAAGAGAGAGGGGAAAACAAGGAAGAAAGAGGGAAAGAGCTGAGTGTCAGTTATCAACTGCTGCCACCAGAGAGCTCAAAAAAATTTAAAAAGATGTATTTCACTTTGTGGCTGATCACTCCTTATTAAGTCAGAGCAAGACACTCCAGGCTGGGTTGCTTTGTGCACCAACACCCAGGCACAGGGCTGGGACAGGGCTCCAGCCACGGATTTAATGGAATCTGGAGTAAAAGAACAAGGGGTAAAGCTTTTAAACTAAAAGGGGGTGAAATCAGAGTAGATATAAAGCAGAAATTTTTATGATGAGGGTGGTGAAAGACTGTCCCAAATTGCCCAGAGGGGTGGTAGATGCCTTATCCCTGGAAAGACCCCATGTCAAGTTCCCTGTGAAATGGGTAAATCCTGGTGCAGGACAGACACCCCTAGTTCTTTGCTGGGTAATTCAGGGAGGAGGGGGCCCAGCTCTCATCACCACCCCTGTGTTTTTTGGAGCTCCATGAACAGTCATTATTGATGGCAGAGGCAGAAGGCGCCTTCCCAGTGACTCGTCAAACCACGGGGGAAATTAAGACGGCTTCCCTTCCCCGAGATGAGTTATTGCCTCCACAAACACAGCCAGATTTAAAGCAATTTCCTGTCAAGTATATTCACTGTGGCTGGAGGAATCCCTGAAATTTTCCTGGAGATGTGAAATCCTCCCCTCGCCTTCATCCCTTCACTCCAGTGAGATTCCAGCAGAGCCCCAGGCACAACCCATGGGCTGCTGTGGCCAAGGCCAGGCTGTGCAGCACAGCCAGAGCCCACAGGGATGTGGGACAGGGCTGGCTCATGACATGGAGAACGGGGAGAGCCTTTTACTTGTGGCTGCTCATCTGCCCTACATTAACACACATTTTTTTCCTTTTTTCTTTCTGTCACTTCCCAGCACAGTCTTGGGTGAGTCGCTTGATCCACTCTTGAGCTCTTTGCCCAGCCGTGGAACACAAACACTGCTCTCCACCCAGAGAGACCTGGAGGATCCAGTCTGGGGCCCTGTTCAGCCATCTGTGAAATCACAGAGAGCTGGAGACAGGTGAGGAAATGTATGGAAGTCCTCTATGGAGAGCTGCGTTTTCCTTCCACCACCACCATCCTGCACCCACAGAGCCCTTGGATCACAGAATCATTAAGGCTGGAAAATACCTCTGAGATCACTGAGACCACCCTGTGCTCGATCCCCACCTTATCACCCAGCCCAGAGCACTGAGTGCCACATCCAGTCATTGTTTCAACACCTCCAGGGGTGGTGACTCCACCACCTCCCCGGGCAGCCCCTTCCAAAGTTCAACAACCCTTTCCACGAAGAAAATTCCTTCCCGTGTCCAAAACCCCTTCTGACGCCACCAGCAGCGTGGCTGTGCCAGCCGGGGTGGACCGCGCTGACCCGTCCCTGACCTCACCTGCGCAGGAGCAGCTTGGGGTGGTTCTTGTTTTCCAGGTTCTTCTCGATGAGGTCGGAGAGCAGCTGCTTCAGCACATCCGTGGCGTACTCCAGCTTGCCCTGCAGCCCCGTCATGATGAGCGAGGCCACGTTGCCGCGGTCGCGCATGGAGAAGCTGCGCTGCAGCTCCAGCGTCCGGATGAAGGTCAGCAGGAAGACCTTGTTGTTGATCAGCTGAGCAAAGAGCTTCAAGGCCTTCTCCACGCTCTGCTGCCCGTTCCCTTGGACCTGCGGTGGAGGAGAGCGCGTCCATCAGCGAGGCACAGGAGGACAAAGGACTGGAAGGCAGCCTTGCAGCGCCCTGCCAGCACTCTGGGGGTGAACCATGGAATCACAGAATGGATTGGGTTGGAAGGAACTTTAAAGCTCATCTCATTCCAACCCCCTGCCATGGGCAGAGACACCTTTCACTATCCTAGGTTGCCCCCAGCCCTGTCCAGCCTGGCCTTGAACACTTCCAAGAATGGGGATTCAGCAGTCTCTCTGGGCAACTTGGGCCAAGGCCTCACCACCTTCACAGGGAACAATTTCTTCCTAATATCTGATCTAAACCTTCTCTCTTTCAGTTTGAACACACTCCCCCCTGTCCTGTCACTCCAGTTCCTGATGCAGAGTCCATCTCCAGCTCCTTCAGAAACTGGAAGGTGCTTTGAGGTCTCCCCACAACCTTCTCTTCTCCAGGCTGACCAGCCCCAACCCTCTCAACCTGTCTCTGTAGGGTAGGTGCTCCAGTCCCCTTAAGCTTCGTGCCCTTCTCTGGACTTGCTCCAACACTTCCACGTCCTCCTTATGTTGGGGGCAACAGAACTGTACACAGTGTGGTTTAACCCTGGGTGCACAAGCCAGCACCCCATCTCTCAGGGTCTGAGCATCCCTGAACATGATCCCTGGTCCATCCTGAGCAAACATCACCCTTCCTGTCCTCCCTCAGCACAGCTCCCCTTAGTCCTTGCTCTGAGCTGCACTCTCTGCACACCATAAACCTGCTGCTTTGGGGCTAACGGCCCTATAAATGACACACAGTTCTGCTTGTTCTGCACAAAAAGTGACACTCTTGTAAGTAAATTAAATACTAATTTAGACTATTGCTTTATTATGGGACAAGTGTAAAAAATTAATTGAGGCTTTCAGCCAGTTGCGGATTCAAGTAATTCATTACAAGTGAAAATGATGAACTACATGAAGCAACTCTTTACCAAACATCTTGGAGACTTATGTATTGGTTTTACTAACGTTACATAATTAAGCAACTGTGTAATTGGCAACACATTTATCACTTCTGCAATTCTGTTTTTCATGAGTAAAACAAAAAGCATTCATATTTGTTTGCTAGAGCATCAGCTTAGCTGGCAATTCAAACAGCAAACAGAATGCCTGGAGCTGGAAAACTCAGGGCACAGGAATGGACTGGGAGGAGCTGGTTCTGTTTTATCGACACCACAGCAACTGCTCGGTGCTGGTGGCCCACTGGAATCTGAACTGAGGCATTAGGGCTGCCTGGAAAGGCAAAGCATGTGGAGCATGAACAACCACGACTCCTTCCTCCTACATCCAGCCCCTGGTCTGTGTGAAGGCAACGGGACTGCAGGATTTACTGGAGCAATCCCAGCCTCTGGGCACCCTGTGGGGAGGATGGCAGTCCCATCCCACAGGGAGGATGGCAGTCCCTTCCTGAATGGCAGATGTTTCTTGAAGCACTGTCACTTTTTTGCCCCTCTCCCAGGTGAGCAGGGCCCGTCTGTGGGGTGACCTGATGGACCCTCGTACGTTACCAGTTCTTCTGTACCCTCAGTGAAAATCTTTTCTCTGTATTTGCACATCCTGGTGTTAAAACCAGGGAGATGGAAGTGGTCTCTCAGAGGCCGGAATGCCTGGGCAGGGCATTCCGCTTGCCCTCCTGTGGACACGCCATGGAACAGCAGCAGGATGCTCCAGGCAGGATGATCCAAGGATGCTCCAGGCACACGGCATTCCCTGCACCATAAGGGGACTAAGGAGGACTTTAAAGCACCCCCATAACTCTTCTGACATGTTTTGCTGCCGGCCTACAGCAATATAAAACCCCATAAAATAAAAACAAAGCAATGCCACGGGGGAGAAACCAAAAGGAACCAGGCAGTGTGGGATGAGATAAAACAGCAGCTCCTGAGCCAAAATGAACTCTGGGCTCGCCCCACTGACCTCGGGGCCTCTAATAAGATATGGTGTGAAGGCATAAAGGTGTTTCAGGGTTTTCCCAGGGAAACTTGGAAGGGCTGGAGCACAGGCTGTTTGTTACCTCCAGCTCCCGCAGGACAGGGTGGTCCTCGATGCCAGGGAAAAGGACCCTCATGGCATAAGTCCGATAGTCCAGGTAGGGGATCCCGGACCGATCCAGGTCACTGGTCAACTCATTGATGTCCGTCTGCAGCTCTGCAAAAGCTGTTCAGGGAGAGGAGAACAGGACACAGAGAGGTGAACTCTGGGAGCTGAGGCTTAGGGAGGAGGTTTTGGGGAGGGCTGGCTGCCTGCTCTCCCTGTACACCATAAATGGGTCAGCTCAGGAGCTGCTTCAGAGGAGCCCTGGCCTCGTAGCTCAGACAGACCCTCACCCTTGGAGGCTCTGCCTCAGCCTCTGAGAGCAGGAGAGCACACGCTGCACAGAGCAGATGCTGAGAACAAAGATGCTGCTTGATTTGTATGCGGGTCACACCTGTGTGCACACACCTAAAACACCCTTAAAGGCTGCAGAGAGAAATAAGGATCTATTTTCATAACTCGGTGCCTCCCATTCCTTTCTTCTTCTTCCCCTCCTCTATCAACAGTTGCCAAAATAATCAAATCTGATGCAGATCAAATCCAAGCTGCTGCAGGGGTCAGGAAGGAATTTATTCTTCCTCTCATAACATAATATCATGTGTTATACAGCTGTATGTGTCTGCTCGTGTTCCCTCTCCGAAGTGTGACATGCTGGCTCAGTGAGGCCTCTGTACCCCAGCTGGCTGTGCCATGCCAAAGCTGGGCTTCCTCCTGAATATATCTCATTTTTTGCCCTGTGCTTTCAAGGCTGTCCTTGAAATCAGCTGCACAAATCCAGTGCAATATTCTCTATGTACAGGGGCCACACTGTGAAATTTGCAGCTTTTATTTTGATTCACTAAGCCCATTTCCAGGAGGAAGGGAACAACAGCAGCACTCCCCAAAAAAACACCTTCACCTGGGCTTCATCATAGGGGGGACCAGGCTCAGCTCCCTCCTTGCAAGGGACAGGTCTTGTCCAAGTGGAAAATTGCAATCAGCAGGTGTGATTATTCCAAATGACAAACAGAATTTCCCAGAAGCAAAAGCCTGAGGAGCTTTTCCTACCCCTCAGCCCTGTTACTGCTCTGGGCTTACTTATGGACTGGAGGAGGGACTCGACCAGCTTTTCAGCCCTCCTGTCTTCCTTTTGGGATACACTGTGCTACCTGGGGGTCTGAACCTCCTCTTCACCCTCTCTCTCTGTGCCTTTTTAGAAGCCCCTCACTAAAAAGCCATCAGACAAGGGGCCACGCCGTGCTGGGCACCCCGGGGCGGGCGCCGTGCGGTCCGTGCGATCCAGGCGTGTCACTTAAGCAGGATCAAGCTCTAATCCTATTCTCTGCACATCAGGGAGCAGAGCTGTGTCTGCTGCTGACACACTTGTGGCTGCCCACCCTCCTCCCACGGCAGGGTAAACCCCAGAGGGACACACACACCCCGCTCCTCGCCGCAAACCTCGGGGCACTGGGAAAACTGGGAACCCGAGCACGGAGCTCCAGCACTCAGAGAGCAGCCAGTCCCAGGCAGTACTGACCCTCCTTGCACTCCAGGGCCACCCGGGACTCCAGGTTGTCCATCTGCATCTGCAGCCTCTTGAGGGTCAGGTCGTTCTCGCGGGACTTGCGCTTGTAGGCGATGAGGACGATGATGACGATGATGAGGAGCAGGCTGCCCCCGGCCGCGATGCTGACGATGGCTGGCAGGGTCAGCAGGCTGTCTGAGATGATGCTCACCGAGCCAGGGGAGAAGATGACCCCACCAACACGCACCTACAAAGCACAGCTCAGGTCACCAGCCCCGTCCTTCCCACCCCAGATCCCTCGGGAAGCACCGAACCACCCCTGTTTAAGAATATAAAACTCCAATTGCCTTCAAAAACAGAGGATGCTGCTTATGTGAACACAGGGAGGCTTCAAGTGATGATAAATGTGCCAGCCCTTCACTATCTGGGCTTTGTTCTTATTATCTGATGGCTCCATTTGACTTTCATTTTATAAGCTTTCAACTCCCTTTTGTAAACCGTGGACATTAGCAACCCACTGATAATTTCACTGACAAGAAACCAGAGTGACTGGAAGGAGAGAGCAGAGAGGGGAAGAGAAAGCTCCACGTGAAAACTACGGAGCAAACAGGCTGGAGAGTTAATGCCAGGACAGGCTTCTCTTGGATGTGACCCGGCCACAGATGCGAGCAGCTCTCAGCCAGGTTGTGCTTCTGGGAGTCACACTGTGATAATCTGAATATGTTTTGGATGCTGAACTTAAAGGGGAATAAATCACAATTACAATCTCATTTGGGCTCCACTCAAGCGCTTCGGCAGCTGCGCGTTTGGTCTGTGAGAGGGGCAGAGGAAGCAGCGATGCCCAAAACCAAAGCAGAGGAAGGCACTGACTGTTACCCTGGATGAGGCTGTTGATCCAACCACTCCAGTGTTCAGATGTTCCTGGCTTCTGCTTTGGGAAAAGGCAAAACCTTTCCATCCACTTAGCAGAGCAGGTCTGGCTACGTGGGCTGATGAGATCCCTGCAGGAGGGAGAACACTGGGAACGGTCTCATCCTCATCCACAGGAAGGATGGTACCCGGTGCCAAAGGCACTGCTGGAAAGATCTGTTCCTTCTAGAAGGCTCTGATAGTAGGGAGTGAGTCTCAGGGAAGGACAAAGTTTCTCTGTGCTAATCCACATCAATATTTTAAGCTTCCAATTAGACAGCCATGAAGATCTAAAATCCTCCCAGTCCTTGGACAAGACATTGCATTCAGCATCCAGGCGAGTCAGGGAGCTGGAGGAGGAGCAGAAAGGATGGGAAGGAGGGAGGAAAAGGATGCTGATGGAGAGTTTGGTCCCTCACCATGACTTTGTGCTGTCCAGTGAGGTTTGGGGGCTCACACAGCAGCTGGGTCTCGGAGACAGTGACAGCACAGGGGGTTTCTCCGATCAGCACGGTGTAGTTGAGCTTGGCTCCTCCCGGGGCAGGCGGGCACAGGTTTCTGCCCTAGGGACAAGCAGAGAGAACACTGACAAAGATGCAGCCCGTTTCTCCAGTTTCCATCTCATCCCCAGCTTGTGCAAACAACGGGACTCTGCCTGGTGTGCTCCACTCTCCAAAGGAGGGATAAAACCCCACTGCCTGGGACATTTTTCTTCCCATGGGGTGGGTGGGAGGTGTGTCCTTACCTTCAGGATGATGGGTGACCCCGGCTTCTGCTCCAGCACCCCGGTGGGGCTCAGCATTTCAAACGTGGGGTTGGGGTAGTAGATGAACTTGGTGTCGTTGTAGACCAGCAGGGACTGCACGTTGTTGAAGATGAACCCGAACTCGTCCGGCCGCTCCACGGCGTCCAGGCCGGGCCGGTACTCGGGGCTGAGGGGGGGCGCGAGGCACAGCAGCACCGTGGAGTTCACCACCTTGCACACCTGTGGGGAAGGGGCTGCTTGGAGAGACAGCGCAGGAAAAACCCACCCTGAACCTGGACAGTGATGCTCTGACTCCCTGAATTCCCTCCGGAAGGTCCAGGGGATTCAGGTTTGGCTGGAAATATTTAATCCAGGCTCGTTGCTCGACCATCTCAGAGGTTTTTCCCAACCTTAGTGGTTTTGTGATGTGTTATAACCATGGTTTGGGGTAATTTGCTTCCCCTCCACCCAGCATGAGGGCACTGGTGCAGGGATGGAGAGTGAGCTCAAAGAGAGCTGTGTTCCAGTGGCTTGCACAGCAGACCCTTCTCCTTTCTCTTTACTCTTTTCTTGCTTTTCTTTCCAGTTCTATCCTCTCTGGCAATGCTAGCTCTGAAACAGACCCACTGGGAATATCTGCTCCCTGCTGCAAATGGGTGGTTAGAGGCAGTTCCCAAATGCCAGGGAGGGAAAGGAACTATCATCTGACACTCGTGGGCTGGAGGTAATGTGAAGGTCATCTCCTGCCAGGCTGAGGACACCCACGGCTCCTCCAGCCCTCCAAGCAGGGAGATGGCTGATTTATGGGACTCTTGCCTTGTAAAGCAGCAAGAGCCCAACCATTTGGCCTCCCTCCCTAAGTGGAAGATTTAATTTCACTCAATTCCGTGTCTTCAGAATTATTTTTGTAGCACTATAACTGCAAGTGCTAGCAACAAAATTAGATGTCTTTTTAAGAAGAGCTCAGATGAAAAAGGTCTTGAGGGGGAGAAAAGGAATGGGAAAAGACTGCTAAGTGATTTGCCCTTTCCAAGATAATACAGATTCAGTCACTAAGATCACTGCATAGAAACAATATATTCCAGTTTTACTCGATCAAAACAATTTCTGAGGTCCTGGAGGTACAATTCTTACTTGTAGCACACAAGAACAACTCCTGGTTCCCATTTAGCTGGGGATGCATTCCAGTTTCTCACTCATGGACTGAAAAAATACAGATAGGGGAGGAGGTGGCGTTCCAGATCAACCCCAAACTCTGCTACCAACTCCTTGCTGTGGGAACATGAGGGTGATAGGAGGATGCACCGTGCTGACAGCATCTACTTACGTTGACAAACTCCTTCCCGTTGTACTTGACGCGGATCCTCGGCTCCTGGATCACGTCCAGGTTGGAGCCAGTGACAGTCAGGGGTGTGTGTCCACTGTGGAGAACAGGGAGAGACCTGAATAATGGAGCTGGGGCTGTGCACAGAGCCTGGGCTTGACAGGGGGGATGCTTGTTGAGCTCAGAAAGATGTTTTTCTGCAGCCACCTGAGGCACCAGCGTGGATTTATACCCACTCCTGAGTCACTGGGGAAGGGTGTCCCTGGATTTTCTGCTCTCAGCTGAACCCCTTCCCACCTCAAACACTGCAAGGCAGTGGGATGAGGAACCAAGGAAATCAAGGGAGCTGAGACTAAACACGTAAGACAATAAATTAGTCACAGTGTTTAATGATTTACACAGCACTGGTTTTAAGGCCCACGATAAATGGCTCGTGCAGTGAAGGAACTGACGTGCACTTGCCTCTGGACTGCAGACACAGCAAGTTGTCACACAGAGCAGGGGAAGGATGGAAAGCCATCAGGGCCATGGGAGATACAACCCCCAGGGCCAGAGTACCCCCTTTCTCCTACAGCCAGTGCCCTGAGCAAAGCCTTTCACTCTCCCTTCACGTGTTAACTGGAGCAGCACAGCCCAGATTCACCCACGGCTCCAGCACCTCCAGAGCTGCTCCCTTAGACCCCCTCTGTCAGCAGCCCTGGCCAGCCCATCCAACCCAGCTCCTCTAAAACCAGACAGCATCCTGAATTTGGACTCAAAGCAGACATCTCCAGAGCCTCCTGCGAGACACTTACCTCTTTCAAGGGCAATTTTAAGAAAAATAATTGGAATTTGATATGAATAGCTGTGTTACAGCCCTCATGAGCACAACCATTAAAGGAAAATCGCAGGATGAGTGTGGCCCAGGGTTTTTAGCAGTGACAATGTCACGATGATGTGACAGCACCAGCCACCCCGTTCCCAGCAGTGAATCTGGGATGACAGTACATTTTGATTAACAGCAGCTTTTTCCTTTCTTTCGTGGTTGCTGGTTTTGTTTTATTCCAGGACTACAAGAAGGAGCCTTTAATGAGCAATTGTGCCCTTCTGCAGCAGATGGGAGTGATCTTGGCTTTATTTGTGCTCCCAGAATCTCAGTGCAGACTGACTGCTGGAAGTGCCTTGGGAATCACAACTACTCTGGGAACTGTGATTTTTGGTAAATGCAAACACCACAGATGCCCAGCCCTGACAAATCCAGGATGCTGGGTGGGATGTGAATTTCCAAACAGGCCCTGAGTGTGTGCTGAGAAGCCCCAGACAGGGTGAGCTGTCGAGGCCCCACTGTCAGATCCACACGTTACCTGGCGATGCTCCACTCGGGCTCGATGTGCTGCACCTTGGGATCATCAATGTACTCAAACTGCAAGGTCCTCTCCAGCTGAGCCCTGTCCACGCTGACAGAGACCTGAACAGCCCCCAGGCCGTGGGCTGATGGGGCTGACACACAGACTATCTCGTTCATGGATCGCCTGTGCAAGAGGGAAACGGGGAAATGTTAATGGGTGGTCACGGCGTGGGGGCAGAAAACAGCCCTTTGTCCTGTCCTGGGGCAGCTCACTAAAGGGCTGAGCCATCAGTCAGCCCCACAATGACACCTGTGAAGGGGACAAGCTCCCAAGACAGGCAGGAGGGTTTCACTGGCATGGGAGGGAGGGAGTGGAGCTCTGCCCACCGCGAGAGCAGAGCAGCCTCCCTGAAATCTCTCTTTGTGCCAAACTGCAGCCTCCTGCATCCCTCTGAACCCGCTGCCTTCTGCTGGGCGTGTGAAAACAGATGGCTGCTTTTTAAATGGGATGCATAAGCTCACACTCAAAAGCCAAATTCTTCCCCCTCCCCACCCCACTGCACACACGAGGCTCTTGTGAGCAGCATAATGGAGCGGCGCAGCCCCCGCCTGGGAAGGGCGATGCCACCGTCACCGCTGCCTTTGGCTTTGTCTCCCCGTCAGAGCAGGGTGACCTCGGCCTCGGTGCTGGCTGGCTGGACACAACAGACCATCTGCTGCCATCAGAGCCCTGGAGAAGGTCGAGGCAGCAGCGTGGCGAAGCGCTGTCAAAGCACAAAGGCGCTGGTGGGTGGATGGATGGAGAAGGGGAATGAGATCTGAGCATCCAGAACGGAGCTGTAAGGAACCACATGGCTCCATGGTGAGCCAGGACATGGATCCTACAAGAAGTGCTGGAGTGACACCCCTGGAAGTGTTCCTGCACAGCCACCCGTGGTTGTCCTTCCTGCCCAAACCTGCCCCTGGCTCACTGAAAAGTCTGTGGCTGTTTCTGTGGCTCATTTAGTTTTGGGTTCTCCCAGGGAAGAGGGTAGGCAGGTCTGCAGCACCAGCTGACAGTCTGGCACTTAAATCAAAAACTGGCCCTCCTGAATGTCCAGTCTTCACCATCCTCACCCTCCTCAGGAGCTGTGCAGCTCACAGAGGTGCCCGAATGGCTGAGTGTCCCTGCTCTGCTTCCAGCAAAGCTCTGGTGTCTGTGCCTGGCAGGGGGATGATGTGTTGTTCCATTTTAGGGCCTTTATACACTTCCTCCCCTCCCTAAGGAGTATGGACACATCACTCAGCACTGGGCATTTCAGGGGGCATGGAACAGCAGGTACCACAATGTTCCCAGCTCACACCTTGGCACTTCCACCCACCACAACCGAGGGAACAGAAACAACCTCCTAAAACACCTTCAACAAATTGGACTCGACTGTTTCTGTTGATGCAATTACACATCTACCTCTTCCTGCCCTCCTCCTCCTCCCTCCCTCATCTTATTCTCACTCTCCACCTAGGATTAATTTAACCACAAAGGCATCCCTGTGTGAGGAGTGGGTTTCTCCACCTTCCTTGCTGAGTCTTGGAGTGTTTCTATGGATGCCTGTGCAGCTGATGAGATGACTGCTGCTGCCTGCACTGCTGCCTGCTCTGCTGCTGCCTGCTCTGCTGCCTGCTCTGCTGCCCACACCAGACCCCACCGTGCCTGCTTAGCTCTGGCACGAGATGCAGAGTGACGCATCGCTGCTGGCAGAGCAGCTCCCAGCTCCCTGTGATCAGCTAATTAGCTTTCTGTGCTATTATTATGTCGTCATGGTGAATCTACCCACTCCTCCGATCAGAGAGGGGAGAATGGGGGAAGCTGTAATTAGAGGGAATCTCATTAGAAACTGCTTCATCTCATCAGGCCCCCCCACACCCTCGAGTACAATTGAAGTTCATTGCCTGAAAACAGCCCAAGCCAAACAAAAAGTGCTCAGCGTGACCCCACGTGAGGGATGGGGCTGTTCACACACTGCTGCTCGCTTTGTTTAAGTTTCTGCTTCCTGCTGTAATTTAGAATACACAGGGAATCCAAAACCTCTTCCAGGTTTTGCAGGTCAGTGTCTGCAGGCTGCCTGAATAAAATCAGATATTTAAGGGATGATATTCCAGGCCTGATTCTGCTCTTTTGTTGGTGGTAACGCCGTTCCCTGTGTGCACCCGAGGGACCAACCTGGCATCTTTGTTTTGGATATGGGAAGAAACATTGATGGATTGGCTACATTGCTTAGCACTTGGA